>JZKD02S0034717.1:6202-26388 GCA_000966675.3 Picea glauca
TTACTTCTTCACATCAGACCCCCGCCTCTCGTTAAAGGTAGAATAGTCCACGGAGGGGGGGCGGGTCCGGGATCGGCTGTCCACCATTGATCTACGTGCCATTAGATCAACCGTTGATTTTTGGGCACTCTTTACTTTTTGGGCGCGGATCAAAAATATGCAGCGAAACTTAGGATAACGCTCTTTTTGTGGGGTTTTGCTGCTTTCTCTTGTTTTTTGTCACCATGGGGTTAGGAATCACAACTCAACATCATCGTCAGGAAATTTCTTTGAAAATCAAGCATGTTTATTGAAGGGAGAACTAGCTGGCCTATGTCCTATCCTACCTAACTACACATTTAGCTCAGGTTAGACTGTTGAGCTAAGAAATTACTCTACCCTGGGGATATTTGATCAAGATTAGACAGTTTGATCAAATTCATTCACTAGCTAACCTAACTACCTGGTTAAGATTAAACAGTTCAACCATGATTATTCACTAAACATATCAACATAAATTCAAAAGGAATTGGTCATGTTTAAGATGTATGGACCAAGTCATTATTATTGCATGGGGCTTTCATCCATTTTCTTTTATGCCCTCTTTTATTCTTTTTCTTTTTCTTTTCTTTTTTCTTTCTTTTCTTTTTCTTTTCTTTTCTTTTTCTTTCTTTTTGAAAATAATTTGCATGAATGAAATATTATTTGCAAGACAACATGCATCAATAGTGAAAATTTTTTGGTCACCAGATGATCCTATAAATTATAGGGTTATAACAGCGGCTCCACCTGGGGATGGTACTCTCCTTGTGAAGTGCCAAGAACCTACTTTCGGATGTTTGCAAAGGTTTCCTCCATTGATTTATTGCTGCTATCTATTTTTGTTTTTATTTTGGAAACTTGGTGGCATTGATCAGTGGCTTAGGGCCTTCACTGTGGGCTTCAACCATCTTATCAGTGTCACCCACACAAAACCTGAATGAAAAGGGGAATGATATGTACAATGAATATGGATTCATGATATCTTTATTGGGGAGGCAAATAATTCTTCAACATCCTACCATTAACTGGTCCACCTGGAAGGTCTGTTCCATCACTGTTTTTGAGAAAAAATGTGATATTTCCTCTGAATGCCTGAATGGAGTAAGTTCCTTTCCATAAGCTATCAAATTTTCCATGCTTTCCCTTATCCTCATTTCTAGAATCCCATTTCATAACCAAGTCGCCTAACTCAAAATCGTCTTCTTTAGTCCTTCTGTCAAAGATCTTTTTTATGTTCTCCTGGATGACCTGAGTCTTGTTGTATACCTCTTCTCTGGACTACATTAAATGAATCATTTTATTTATTCTTCGTTAAACGTCATTTGGTTCTACTTGCGCTTTCTCCAATAGTTTCATGACAGGGACTCCTAATGAAAGATGAAAAACTACTTCAGTGCCATATACCAATTGGTATGGAGACATGCCTATTGCTCTTTTGGTTCTTATTCTATCAGCCCAGAGCGTGAAAAACAACTCATTATTCCATGATTTATTATTTTCTTGCAGTGTTTTCTTGAGAATGTTCACCAAAATTTTGTTTGAGGACTCAGCTAGCCCATTTCCTTGAGGATAATAAGTTGTTGAGTGTCCCAGAGTAATGTGATATTGACTACAAAAATCTATGAGCCTTTTGGATCTGAAAGCCACTGTATTTTTAGCTATAATTTTTCTGGGGCATCCAAAATGAGACAAGATGTTAGTTTATAAAAACTTGATGATAACAGAGTCAGTAGCTTGCCTGCATAGCACAACCTTGATCCACTTGGTGAAGTAGTCTGTGTCCGTGAGGATCCACTTGTGTTGGCCCGAGGAGGACAGATGTATTTCACCAAGGAAGTCTAAACCCCATTGTTGGAAAGGAGCTTCGACTGAGATAGGTTTCATAGGGAGTGGAAGAAGCTTCCTTTTACCTTCGAAAACTTGGCATTTGTGGCAAGAAGTAACTTTCTAATGAGCATCAGAAAAAACAAACTAGGCCAGTAAAAACTAGCTCTCAGAATATTGTTAGTTGTGGTCTTCCAGCTCAGGTGCCCACCATAGTCTCATGCATGAAAATATTGAAGAAATTTGTCATCTTTGTCTTTTAACAGGAAATTAAGCAAGATACCACCAGGGTCTTTCCAATAAAGATTAACTTCTAGAATACGAAATTTCAATGCTTTCAATTTAATAAATCTGGCTTTGGTCTTAGTCAAACCAGGAGGAGCTTGTATGTTATGGAGTACAAAAATGAGGTCTGCGTACCAAGGAGAGTTTAAGAACACCTCCTTTACGTTTGGAGTTGCATGCTCTTCCTGTCCGTCAACTGCAGCCAAAAAATTAATATCTAGAGAATGAAAATTAGGCTCAACCATTAGTTTGGCCAAACCCTGTCCTTTGATCAATTTAGTAGGTTTTATTTCAATGTCGTATTCCAGAATAACTGCAATCCATTTTCCTCTTCTACCATATGGATTATCCTGGGTCAGGATATCCTTAACCACTTCATTTGGAACGTATGCAATCGTGTGAGAATGAAGAATATAGACTCTGAAGTCTTTTATGGCTTTCACCAGAGAAAAATATTGCTTCTCCATTATGTTATAGTTCAAAGCAACATCTCTCAAATATTTGCTAAAAAATGCTATGGGTTGTTCGTACCCTTCGCTATTTTTCTGCAACAACACAACTGCTATGGTGTGTTCAGATGAAAAAGAGAAAAGATAAAATTATTTGGTGTAATATGGGCTGATCATAACTGGGGCTTGGGTGAGTGCACTTTTCACCTGCTCAAATGATTATTTGGACTCAGTGTTCCATTTGATTTTTGTGTCTTTTTTCAACATATTAGTGATGTTCCTAAGAAGTCCAGCCAAGTTGGGTATGAACCTTCTAAGGAAATTTATTTTGCCAATGAATGATTGTAGTTCTTTGATGTTCCTAGGGTGTTCCACCATCCGGATGGCCTCTATCCTACTGGGATCTATTTTAATTCCGTCTTTTGATATTATGTGTCCCAACAGTTTTCCTTCCTCTAACCCAAAGAGGATTTTCTTTGGATTCAATGAAATCCCAAATTTCCTGCACTTCTCAAACACATGTCTGAGGTGTTGCAAGTGTTCCTAGTCAGATTTGGAGTAAACAATCACATCATCCAAATAAATGACTATAAACCTCCCAATTTCGTCCACAAAAGAAATATCCATTGCTCTTTGGAAAGTGGCACCAGCGTTCATCAAACCAAAGGGCATCTTCACATACATGAAGGTTCTCGAAGGTGTAGTGAATGTTGTTTTCTCTTGATCTTTTGGGTGGAAAAGGACTTGGTTGTAGCCTGAGAAACCATCTAGTAAGGAGATCCTACTGGGCCCAACCACCTTTTGTAAAATGTGGTCCATTTTGGGAAAAGGGTAATTGTCTTTGAGGGAGACTTTGTTCAGAGTCATGAAATCTATGCAAAGCCTGATCTTGGTTTTCTTCCTATTAGGAACTAGGTTAGAAACCCATTTGGAAAATCTCAAGGGGACTATGATTTTTGCATCATACATCTTTTTGATTTCTTTCTCTATCAGGGGAAGAAACCTGGGATTTATTCTCCTAAGTTTCTACCTGAAAGGTTTGTGTTCTTCTTTTATGGGAATCTGATGTTGTATGATACTTGTGTCATATGATTTTAAGTCCTCATAATCCCAGGAAAAAACATCCACATATTCCTTAAAAATTTCAATGTATTTGCGTTTTTGCTTCGGGGGTAGAGATTTAGAAAGTTTTATCATCTTGGGTTTTTCTTCTGTTCCTATGTTGCACTCTTCGACCTCTTTACCACTAGCTTCAATTTTCGGTTTTTTGGCTACATCGTTAAAATCGAACAAGTCTTCTAGAGGAACTAGACCTCTAGGTAATACATTATTTTTCGATTGTAGAATGCCAGAATCTATCTCATTTTTATTCATTTCATCCACATATACTTTAATTTCATTCATCTCTGTGGAATCTACATTATTTACACTACCAGTTTTAGAAACAGATTTATTTACATCATCATCATTTTCTAAATCTATATGTGTGCATTCGAACTCATTCTTACACTGTAGGAAGTCTTCAATTTGATCATCATTCCCGAATACCTGCCAGTATCTGATGTTTTCTGGAATGGTTGGTCTGCACTTCACCTCCACTATGTATTGGCGAGTGGGACAGAAGGGTATTTTGCAGGTAGCAGCTGATGTAGCCAAACCGTCTGCCAATATGTTTTGTCCCCTAGGCATTACCTGCAGGTCGATTTCCGTAAAACATTGAAGAGCATCCAAAACAACATTCCTATAAGATCTAATCCTGGAGTGTTTAGCTGCATACTCACCTTTGATTTGCTTGATAATCAGTTCAGAATCACCCCTTACCTTGATCTGTTTGGAACCAACTTTCTTTAGTAGTTTAAGGCTGAGCATCAGAGCCTCGTACTCAACTACATTGTTAGTGCATTGGAAATTCAGTTTGTAAGAATGACTCTCAGAATACCTTGATTTGTGATTATGTAACCAAAATCTAGCTCTAGCTCCTTCTTTACTCACTGCACCATCGAACTCCATGCTCCAAAAATCTATTGGTAGTTCCTCACTTTCCACCATTTCAGCATCTCTTGCCTCAGTGATCGGTTTATCTTATTTCAAATCATGTATATCATATTCCAGATGAGTGATTTGTTCTTCCAAATCACCATCATTGTACAAAATGAAAGAATCCACATCAGAGTGTGCAGAGTATAGTGGGTAATTGTGTGGTTTTTTCTGACTCCTTACCTTATACTTCATTAAGGTTTCTCTGTATAGTCTTCTCTTTTATTCGAAAACTGGAATGGTGGCATAGGACATATCTAACTGTAGGGTTCCTCTCAGTTTAGCTCCCCAAGATCTTGACAACAACATACCATACTTCGGGGGAATATCAACAAATATGATATCCATCACCATACTTTTCATTGGGATTTGAGCCAAGGTGATGCATAAGTCTTTAATCAGGCCAATACATTTTCCCTTGCTAGAATCAAAATAATGAAAATCCTTGTAGGGTCTGGTGACCTCAAGTCCCAACTTTTCCATCACAGCTTTGGGCATCAAGTTATGCGAGGCACCTGAATCTAGCATAGCATTATGTAATATCAAGTCGTGGATATTCAGGCTGATGTAAAAAGGGGAAACAACATCGTTATCAGTTTGACCATCAACTTCAAGACCAAATAGAAGCTCAGGTTGATCATCGACGAGATTCACCATGTCCGAGTGTTGTGCAGATCCAACATTCAAAGACTTAGTACCTATTTCAGGTTTGATACTTAAAGCTTTAATCATCTGCAACCTGTAAGCATTCTTGTTCATCAGCTCAGAGAGGGGAATGAGAATCTTCAATTTAGCTAGTTCCCCTTCAAGGCTAAAAGTAGTGGAGGCTTTGCTTAAGGCCTGTACTTCTGGTTTATCTATCGGATCTCTGTGAATGGGTGCACTTGGTTTACTGGTTGATGAAACCTCGGTCTGATTTGCTCTTTGTAGTATTTCTAGATTTTTTTGTGTATGAGGTTCAACATTATTCCTCTCAGGGACTTTCTTGGGAGAGTTTTATGATGCTTTCTTGGTCTTGATTATTCTCTTGGTTTCAGTAGCCTTCTTTGTTTCAGCAGCCTTCTTTGGAGGGTTCTCATTTTCTTTCTTTCTCCTCAGGTTATACTACCTATGGACCTCCATTATAGCATTCTCAAAGGCATGTTGTTCTGTTTCCTCATCTTCCTCATTGACCTCTATTTGTGAAAGGAGAAACATCTCATGCTCTTCCTGGGTGAGAAAAATGGATTCATGATCCTGATCATGATCGCCCATGAGGTTTATGTGAGTGTCATCAAACTCCTCTATTACCTCCTCCCCATCATCGACATAATTATCTTGGAGGGGTGGTCTGATTTGTTGATCAGGCCCCTTCTATTCTCTTTGATCTCTAGGATCTCTTTGTCTGATCTGGGGTGGATTTCCTCTGAAGTTTGGGTTTCAAATTTGAGGAGCGGATTGGTTCTCCCTAGGTGGGTTTCTGTCAGTTATAGTGAGTCTCTCCATCATTTTCTCCATATCTCTGGCTAGAGAATCTAGTTTGGCATCTGATGAGGAAGTAGAAGGTTCTTCTTTGATGGTGATCCTCCTTTCTGTTCTCTTCCTGACCCTTCTGGCCAAAATATTTTCTTCCACACTGATGACACTTTTCTGCATGTCTTCTAGAGTTGCAACATTTCTCTCCCTTAGCTGGTAAGACATGTCTACGTCAAATCCATCAGGGAATTTTATTAATTCCAAACCTTGTGGTGGTTTGATATCATTCGGAATTGCATTGTATATATTGTTGAAATGGGTGTAGTAATCTTGCACTGTCTCTCCTTGGTTCTGTCTGATGTTCTCATATTCTGACAGGATCTGGAGAGGATTTTTCTTTACCTCCCACCTGTCAAGGAAAGTTCGATGAAAAACATCAATGTCAGTTATGGTAGCAACATGCAAGGTTTTGAACCAATTTTTGATTTCTCCAGTCAGACTCTGTGCAAATAGTCTCATCTACACATTAACTTCATCCACTTCCTACAAATCAAAATAATCATTCATTTTGTCAACATGTTGTTGTGCATTCAGAGAACCAGTACTATCAAACTGAGGGAGTCTGGTTTGATAATCTTGAGGCATGATATGTAAAGGATCAACCAACACCAATGGAGCATATCCTTCTACCATGATTGGTGGAGGAGGCTGAACAACAACCTGTGTGATAGGAGAGGTAGTGAATGAAGCTATAGAAGATTAAGGGCTGGGAGGAATAGAGTGACCTGGTTTAGGTTTAACAGAAGCTACAACAATAGTCAAGGAAGGAAGTTTGAATGACTGCTGAAGGTGGGTTTTGTCTAAGGCTTGACCAAGATTTGCAACTAGATCTTCAAGCTTATCAGATTTTGGGTGAAAATGTTGATCAACTTTAGCTCTGGGAGAGAGTATTTTGGGGGTCCTGGGCTGAAAGAAGGTTTGATCTAAAACTGTTTCACTGACAAAGCTGTCATATTTTGTCCTGAAAAAGCTTTGTTCAAAAGATATATCAAACTCGAGATCTTGAAGGGCAACCAACTTCTCTGGGAGAAAAGAGGACCTTTGAAGTGGGCTGTGATTCCCATAACCCTCTGCAGTTCTTTTCTTCCTGAGTAATTTTTCGGGATTGTCTATTGCTATCGTAGGTTATGGGTCTAGATGAGATCTAGTGAAAACTCTTTTAGGAGCCAGAATTTTGATTTTTTATTTATTTTGATTTTTTATTTTTTATTTTTAGAAAATTTTAGCTAATATATACAAACTTTAACAACCTTTGAACATTATCTCTATATAAATTTAGGGTTTGTGATTAGTTCAGAAATAAATTTTTCTTTATCTAGGGGAAAGAAATCATGGGATGGAAAGTTTGTTCAGTCCCCAATGGAGTCGCCAATTATGTTATCACTATGTAAATTCCCAGAGGTTGTTGAAAGGCAGAGGAAATTTACCAGAGGTAACTTTATCCAACCACTTCGAAACTGGGATCTAGCCCTGCCAGTTTCAGAGAGGGATCTCTTTGTAAGATTTAACTTTGTTTTAAATTCAGACATTAGGCTAGTTAAAATATGTAGGACCGAGTTGTTTGGTTTTATAAAATGGCTAAAAAGGTTTTATGCATCCATTGGGCTAGGGGGTCTGTTTTATAAAGGTAGAGATCAAAGAACAGATGTAAAGAGTCTTTTTACAGGGCAGGATAATGCAACTATTGGATTCTTTAGAAATAAAGTGATGGACAACAGAAAAAGTTGAGATTGATCAATTATAGCCAAGAAGCATTTAGCAATTCCTTAGTTACAACATCAGAAGAAAAACACTTAGATCTTTAAAATTTAGTGACAGAGTACACAAAGGCAAATTCTGCAACTTTAACTCCTTTTAAATGATCAGAATAGAAAACAAGATGATAACTAAGAGAGATAAACATTTGACTGAGAATAGAAAACTTCACCAACAACTAACACACAGGAATCATGTGAAATATCTCTTTATATTACTGGAAGATCTCTTGATAAAAATTACAGTGCTTACAACTTGCTAGGGCATAAAAATAAACCCCCATTACTTCGAAGTGTGAAGTATTTATAACCAGAATTACAAATGACCCTGTCATTAATGATCGGGATGTGGAATACTCTAGATCTAACTAACTAGGTAACAAGATACAAAAAAGTAGGAACTGATGATGATATGTCGTATCTTTCTCCTTGGTTTTGGGGAAGGCCATTGGTGAGTCATTCCTGTGACTTTGACTGCTTTTCTTGCTGACTTAGATGGTAGACTTCATCTTTACTTGATCAATTCACAAAACTCATCCCATATTTGGTTACCTGGGATGGTAACTTTCAGTAGTCGGCGGTAGATTTCATCCATCTCGATATACTTGGAAAAAGTTAGCTTGGTGAGGAAAATATATACTATTTTGTGCTGAATACTGAGGTCCGGCTACAAAGTCTCTAGGAACGCCTTTCTTGTGATGCTACCCTATATACCAGAAAACTTGGAACTGTCCTTGGCCACCGTGGAAATATTTTGCTTGTAGTCGGAAAGGGTCATTAGCTTATCATTTAGAACCAGCAAACCAGGAAGACCTTTCTTCTGTAACACCTCAATCTTGTTGAAAAATATTTGAGCCACGACCTCCATGTTCTGGGATTTCTCCTCCATTTGTAGCATCAATCCTCTTTTGGCCAAAACTCTTTTGACTTCGAGGATATTTTCTATTCTGTCTTCAACTTTCAGGCCTTCTAGCTCTTCCTTAGTTTTTGAATTCAGAAACTTAATGATTTCATTAGCTTCTGTGGGAATTTCACCCAGATCTCCTCTTATTTTGTTGATGTCCTACCTACTTCTGAGCACCAGTTCATGTTTCTCAAACATGATTTTCACCATGGGCCATATTTCGTTTATGGATCTGGAGATATCTGTCCAAATGTTCTCCTTAGCCTCTATTAGTGTTTTTCCTCCCACTGTTTGTTTCTGAAGCTGTTGTATTTCCTGCTTCAGCGTTTACAATGCTTGTGTCTCAATGTTGTAGCTTGTCTGGTAGGAAGTCTTAAGCTCCTGGAAATTCTCAACCTCTTTTTTCAGTCTATCGATCTATGTTCCTTGCAGGGTCATCTCCTCCATTGATTTTGCTATCTCTACAGTTTTTTCCAGAGCTGTCAGTGGGGTGGCTGATCGAAGTTTTGCTATAGTGGTTGTTGATAGAGTTGTTGTGCTAACTCTTGTGATAGGAACTGCACTTAGTGGGATGACTTCCATAGTTGTTGTTTGTTCCTTCTCCTTTACTAACCTCTCCAACTCTGCTTCCATCTCTTTTATTTGTGCATTTTATTCCATGATAAGTTTCAACAATTCCTCCTTCTCCCCTTCTGTCTCAGCTATCTCTTTGGCTTGTGAGTATTTTGTAGCTAGAAATTTTAGTTGCTTCCTCATAGATGCTATGTTAGCGTTTTTTTTCTTAAGAAATTCCTCAGTTGACTTCACATTTGAAGGGTCATACCCAATTTTGAGAACCAATTCTTCTAAGGATTTAACCCTATTGTCCTTTGCAAAAGAAGATATTTTATCCAGTTTTAATTGGGTCTGAACATTGTTTAAAGAGACCTGTAATTTTGCAGTGGTAGAGGAAGCATGAGCCAATGTGGAGAAAACCATTTCTCCAGTCTGCCTATGCAGATCCATCTGGTCAGCTGGATGTAATGTTTTGGAATTAAATTCAAGAGTCGATCTTTTGTAATCAGTGATATCTTTTGGATGGGGCACTTATGCCTGCAAAAATTCCATGTGCATTCTCCCCTTCTCTGTGTCAAAAGATGATAACAATCTGTGCAGTGTTGAGTATGTTTTCTTCCAAAACTGAGCATAAGTGTTGTTGGTCAGCATCTGATTCTTCTTCTTGATCATATCGTATTTCTAAAAAATACTCATCTTCTCACCCCCTTGATTTGGCTGGTTGATTAGTGAGGTGTTAGTCTGCTTCTTGGATGAAGAAGTAGACAAGATCTGTTGGTTTTTTGAGACAAAAGGTGAATGGTCTCCTTTTATAAATGTAGTGGACTGGGTTTCCTTTTCACCAGTGGTGTCAGTTGTATGACTGGCTTTTGGCCTTTTGGTGTATACCTGGAAATCCTCTACAAACAATTAAGTGACTGAAGGAGAGGAGTCCTTCCTTGGTCTTTTCTCCTTTGGTACCTGTGGAGTGGTAGTATGTGAAATTATGGTTAAGGGAGACTGTTGTTCAGTGTCTTCGAGGGTGTTCACCTCCCACTCTGTCTGGTTCACATATTTCTCAATTTATGGTTTAAGTGTGTGAGCATATGGAGATCTTTTATTCTTCAATCTCATCTCTGCAATGATCCCACATGGATCATAGTGCCAAGTGAAACTGGTACTAAACTTCATTTCCTTGAATAATTTATCTGCCTCTTCACCAGTATCTCGACTGTTACAGATAAAAGGTCCTATCTGCCCCTTGATCCTCATCTGTTGTTTCTTATTCAGAGATACAAAATGTATATCATCCGAATTTATCATTTTTCTAATAAACTCCAGGGAAAATATCCTGACGGGCAAGTACGTGGGAAATTTGTATGGAGCTAATTCACACATATATACCCTAATTTCTATGTGATTTTGATAGAGGTACCAATATCTAGTCTTGGAAAGGAGGTGTAAGATTCTTTGGACCTCCTCATTTACCCTCGGTTCTAGTCTGCCACTGAGCATGCTAACCACTGGATGGTAAAATTTCTCAATAATTTGTTTGAAATTAAATTCCGTGGAGTTTCTTATGAGCAGCGAAGTCCAAGAAGTCACCGCCTGTGGTTTGTTGTCCTAGTCCATTTTCTACATAGGGAAAGAGAGTCTTACTGCTTGGAAGAACATGAACATGTAAGCCAATATTGAATAATATCGTAACATGACCTCAATGGAAAAATTGAACAGGTGATCATGGATGTTCTTGGCCAGAAAGGTGTTGTAATAGAAATGGATAATGGCCTTTTCTTCAGCAGAGAAAATGGATAGGAAACCCAAGATGGGTTCATCAACCCATTCGTCCGAAAAATAACCGAGAAGACAACACAATGATGAAATAACTTGGTTTCCCTTTTCTGAAAATATGGAAGAGTGGTAAGGGGTATTTTTCTTGGGGAACTGGGCATCCTGTGGGAGGAACAACTCGAAAATATGTGCTCTTCGGGGAAAAGACAGGTTCTAGTACATTTCTGTTAGAATTTTGATGGTGAAGGGAGAATGGGATTTGAGTCTAGGTATCTGCATCATTTGATCGATGACCTCGGGTGTGATGGAGAAAAGAGTTTCTCCAAAAGATGATACTAAGGCTCTCTGATCGGGGAGGTAATGCGCTTGGCATTTGAGGGTGAACTCTGAAAAATGGTGGACTTAGGGAAATATATACAGAGGGAGATTGGACTCCCAGAGCCCAATATCATCACTTTGATCTATGAAGTTATCTTTGAACCATGTCTAAAATTCCATGAAGTTGAATTCGCACCCGGTCTTTGTGATCAGGTAATCTTTATCAGCTAATGGAATTTGGTCGAGATCGACAGGAGGTGGGAGGAAAGGATTTTCCTTGACTTCTGATTTTTTGGATTTTGGCGCCATTAATTCAATAGGTACCTACACACTGAAACAAAATGATAGTAGACAATGGCTATGGCTTGGTTGCTGACTGAAGCAGTGAGGGAAATGAATTTCTGGAGTGCAGAGAGTATGAACAGTGGGAAAATGGAGAAAATGAGGCTAATTTTAAATGAATGGGTATCCGTTGGGTACGGAGGAGAGATCAGTAGGCTAACAGATACGTTAGCCTGTAATAAATGGCTAATGGATCAACTGAGGTATGAGGTGGCAGGTGAAGGACGAGTGATGGGTGTGCCAGGATAACGTGGAAGGCGATGATTGGAGGATAGGTAAATGGGATAAGACTCATGACAAGTCAAAGGGGTAAGGACACCCTGGAAGACTAATGAGACGGGACATGTAAGATGACATAGTGGGATGTGGCATCATGAGGCAGAGGAATAGTGGCGGATGAGGTCATGAGGTGGTGGTGGTATGGAATGACCGGTATGTCGATAAGTGGTTTGGAGTGGAGGGGGTCTAATGCAATGGATCATCGACACGTTGGGATGGGGCCCACTGGGGAAAACTGCCTCATTCCAGACCCCCCCCCTACCGTTAAAGGAAGAACGATCGAGGGGGTCCAGAATATCTTGTAGACGTTCATCTATGCATTGTCAGATTGACTGTAGATCTATGCACACTTATTAATCTCCATTCCATACCCCCCGTCGTTAAAGGTGGAAGGGTCATGGGGTCCGGAATTTCCTCTGAGCCGTTGATCTATGTGCCAACAACTCAACCGTTGATCTAAGCACGTTGTTTACTTCTTCACGTCGGACCCCCCCCTCTCGTTAAAGGTATAATGGTTAGGGGGGGGGGGGTTCTAGGATTGGTTGTCCAGCATTGATCTACGTGCTGTTAGATCAACCCTCGATTTCTGGGCACTCTTTACTTTCTAGGCGCGGATAAAAAATATGCAGCGAAACTTAGGATATCACTCTTTTTGTGGGTTTTTGCTACTTTCTCTTTCTTTTTGTCACCATGGGGTTAGGAATCACAACTCAACATCATCGTCATGAAATTTCTTTGAACATTAAGAATGTTTATTGAAGGGAGAACTAGTTGGCCTATGTCCTATCCTACCTAACTACACATTTAGATTAGATTGGACTTTTGATCTAAGCAATTACTCTACCCTGGGGCTATTTGATCAAGATTAGATAGTTTGATCAAATTCATTCACTAGCTAACCTAACTACATGGTTAAGATTAAACAGTTCAACCAGGCTTATTCACTAAACCTATCAACATAAATTTAAAATGACTTGGTCATGTTTAAACTGTATGGACCAAGTCATTATTATTGCATGGGGCTTTCATCCATTTTCTTTTATGCCCTCTTTTATTCTTTTTCTTTTTCTTTTCTTTTCTTTTTCTTTCTTTTTGAAAATAATTTGCATGAATGAAATATTATTTGCAAGACAACATACATCAATAGTGAAAATTTTCCAGTCACCGGATGATCCTATAAATTATAGGGTTATAACAAATATAACACATATCATATGTGTTATATTATAACACATATCATATGTGTTATAATATAACACATATTATTATAACACATATGATATGTGTTATAATATAACACATATCAACTTTTTCCAACTCCCCGATGTGAAGACCTTTACTTTCTCCAAAATAGCTTCAATCTTTCAATCCACCCAATTTGGGTAAATTTTTATCCAACTCCCACTCTCTTGATGGCTTTTTGTGACTATTTGGGTTAATGAATATCCAACTCCCACTCACTTGATTGGCATGCATAGATTGGTGAAGCTTTGTCTCCTTCAAGGATTTGATTTGAAAATAGAAAGTCTTCTCCTTCTTAGGTTCACATGATTCAAATAGGAGA
Source organism: Picea glauca (assembly GCA_000966675.3). Lineage (NCBI taxonomy): Eukaryota > Viridiplantae > Streptophyta > Pinopsida > Pinales > Pinaceae > Picea > Picea glauca. The sequence goes on from JZKD02S0034717.1 coordinate 19,820, forward strand.
TAGAAAACATCCCTTATTAGCTTTGAATCAATCTCATGAATTATCCATCCATGTCATCTTATTTTTCAATGCATTATTTATACCTACATCAAAATCTACAAAACAAGAGAAAGGAATTTCATGACTTTTGCTTGCAAGAAACTTGTAACAATTCAATGCACTCAATTCAAAATGGTTTTTTACATATGATAAAATTAATAAATGAAAATATTGATCAACAATAAGTCATGAGAGTCCTTCACTGGCATTGGCAAGAAAATTGTTCACAAACCCACAATAAGCCTTCTTTTCTTTATAAGCCCAATACTTGGCTAATTGGATTGTTTGTACATAAATGGACTCTTTTTGTTGTTGAAATGAAATATATCTAACAATGGAGTGGTTGCATGAGTATTCTTTAAACCATTTGGATTTGAAAAGCATAAAAAAACATTTTATGAGTTTAGCATAAAATTAGAGTGCATTTTTTTTCAAGTTGGAGTGTTTTCTGTAGAGAAAATAACACTCACACTAAACCAACCAAGAAACAAAAGACATATTTAAGAAGAAAATAAATTCTAAACACACACAATACACATAAAGTTTACCCTAGAAACCCTTAACTAGGAAAAAACAATATTACATCTACATGACCCTCATGATTCTTCTAAAGATTAGTTTTTACAATATTACATCATGCCATATTTATAGGCTTTACTTCATGCAATACCCTAAATCATGGTGTCCAAAAATGGTTACATATCCATGCAGATGATTGGTTGCACTCCAACAAATCTCATGATTCTATTATAGTTGATTACCAGTTGGATACTAGTTGACTACCCATTCGGTCTCAAATAAACTGCCACTCGACCTCCTATCAGTTGACCTTCTGACATTTTGGTTGACCACTTTGACCTTCAAATTTTAGGTCGATCACTCCAACCTTTGAATTAACCATCGACTTGACTTGACCTGTCAGTCGATCCACCTCAAATAGCATGTTGGTTGACTATTCTTTCAATGCAAAGAATAAAACAACCCAACATTATCCCACTTGTTGTCTTTTTTGCTGATACAGGAGAAATTGAACTTTTGTTCACTAATCTAGGGTAGTAATGCCCATTTCCTCTCTACACCGAGAGAAATTCAAAGCACTCACAAACTTTTTCAAATAGTCTTCTATGTTTTCCGAAGTGTCTACTTTCTCTAGCAACACCTTCTTGTTTTCTACCATGTCTCTTACGAAATTGTATTGTGCATCAATATGCTTCATTTTGGAATGGAAATATGGGTTCTTTGCTAGAAATATTTCACTTTGACTATCATAATTTATCTTCATATCTCTCTACTCAAACCCAATCCCTAAACACAGTTGATGAAACCATATTTCTTCTTTGTTTGCATGAGTGGTTGCCATGTATTTATCTTCTGGTTTCGACAAGAATACGGTTGTTTGTCACTTACTCATCCAACTAATTGCTCCACCAAACATCTTGAACACATATCCATTGGCCGAACTTCATTGATCTAAATATCTAGCCCATTTGGTGTCGATAAAGCCATGTACATTTACTTCCCTATCAGTTTCAAGTTTCCCTTGGTAACATATCACATATCATTTTGTGCCATGCAAGTACCTGAACACTCTCTTGGAAGCATTACAATTCTTTTCCCAAGTGTCGACATGTATCTTCTCAATACTCCCACTGCATGAGTAATATCTGTTCAAGTTCATACCATCGCATACATCAAACTACCAATGACACTAGAATAGGGAACATGTTCCATGTTCTCTATGTATTCATGTGTCTTTGGACAATATTCAACAATTAGTTTTTCTCCCACATGAATTTGTACCTTGACTGGTTTGTAATCATGCATGTTGAAGCACTTCAATATTTTTTCAATGTACTTTCTTTGATTTAACCAAATCTTTCTAACTTCTTGATCTCTCTTTATCTCCATTCCCAAAATGAAGTTCGATGCATCAAGATCCTTCATTTCAAACTTGGAGGATAGCTACATCTTCACCTCCTTTATAGCGTCCATATTGTTCCCGATCAACAACATGTCATTGACACACAAAGATACATTTATGAAATGACCACCTTCATCCTTAGAATATACATAGTGATCATCCTTTCTTCTCACAAATCCCAAACTAAGAATGTATGTGTCAATTTTTTGGTACCACATCTTTGGTGATTGCTTAATACCATAAAGGGATATTTTCAATTTGCATACCATATATTTCTCACCTTTTACTACAAATTATTCAGTTTGTTTCATGTATATTTCTTCTTCTAGGTCCCCATGCAGGTGTCGATGTTTCATAGAAACATGCACAAGAGACCTAGCTAATGCAAGTCAAAAAAATATTATCAAGAAAAGGATGAGAGATTCAATATGGAAGAATGATAAAAATATATTCACACTACTCCAATGAGATACTCAATAAATGATACAATGAATGAGTGATATACACTCATATAGGAAAGAACATTCCATAATAAATAAAATTGAACAAACAATGAGATTTTCTTAGAAATGCATGCATAATAGTGATGGTCTAAAATAAAATGTCTAAAATACAACTAGCTCCAGTAAACTACCACTAAACTAGTGAGTCGAAAGTATAAATATTTCCAACACCCCCCTGAACATCACTATGGAGTAATAAATAATGAGTCCCAACAACTAGGCCATATTAGATACTCATGTACAATGCAACTATTGAACATTGAATAAAAAATGAGGAAATAGGGAAAACCACGTGGGAACAAACCCCCCCCTCAAAAGACAATGCATCAAAATAAGAAAAGGAAATTGTTAGGAAACTATGTTCTTCTCTCCAAGATGATACCATAAATTTTGAAACTTAAACCCAGTGAAGGTCTTGGTGAAGATGTTGACAGTCTGTTCAGAGGAAGGACATAACTGAATATCAATGATCCTATGATGAAATGCATGTGGACCTCAATGTGTTTGGTTCATTGTCACTGTACTGGATCTTTGCAAAATCTCAATGTACTATTATTATCACACCATATCACAGTCGGATAGTGAAACTGGATACCCAGCTCGGTAAGGAAGTGTTGAGGCCAAAGTTCTTGAATGAAACAGTTGACTACTCCTTTGTACTCGGCCTTTGCGGAAGATAAAGAAATGGATGATTTCTTATTACTTGACCAACAAATAGGGCTTGACCCCAAATTGAGAGTGTACCCGGAGGTGGAATTGCAATCTATGCCATCGCCATCCCAATATGAATCTATGAATCCTATGAGATATAATGCACAAATAGTTGCATAGTGAATCCCATAACTCGTGGTGCCATGAAAATATATGAGGATGCACTTGGAAATTTTCTAGTGCAGATCATCGGGATCCTGCATGTATCTGGAAACTTCTCCTACTGCATATGAGATATCTGGACGAGTATGGGTGAGATACAAAAGACTTCCCACCAACTGTCGATACAATCTTTTTTCCACTAATGGTGTATCCTCGCCATCTTCAAGTCTGATCCATATAAGAAGGGTGTAGGTGCATACTTACAGTATGTCATGTGGAATCTATCTAGAATATCCATGGCATACTTATCCTAAGAAATTTTGATGTCGGAAGTATCCTGACTAATCTCAATACCAAGAAATAAATGAAGTGGACCCATGTTTGTCATAGAGAGGCTATCATGCAAAATATCTTTGACCACAACAATGTTTGAAGTTTTGGCATGTTTATAGGCAAAGTGTGCTTGTCATTGATGGCAAGAAAAACAATGACGATGGTATGTTTACAGGCAAGAAAAACAACAATGAGGAAAGAAACAATGATGGAAAATAGGGAAAGCATAAGTTCAGGAGAAGAAGCGAACAATATGAAAATCAAAGCTCATGAGGAATTGCATGAGTATGTAGAGATCAAAGCTTGGAAAGAAGTGTAAGCTCAGGGAAGAGGAGTGAACAATATGCAGAGATCAAAGCTTAGAAGAGATAGCACTTTGCGCTTTCCAGAAATGCAGCCGAGGTACAAGAGAAGGACTCGAAGGAGGAGCAAAGGTCGAGACCTTTCAACACTTAGAAAATATTCTAAGTCAGAGAGATCAGGAAGCTCAGGAGGAAGAATGATAGTGGTCATTGGATCACCAATCCTGAATACTCGATGACCATTAGATTAACACCCAGTGACCAGATAAAGCGTAGAGGAGAAGTAAATATCTGATATATTGGATCTGAGCACCGAGGATCAACAGTCATTGGATCCAAAAATAAATGCATGAAGGTTAAGCCTTTGGACGAGCATAGGAGAGCAGACTTGTCAAAGTCCTGAAGTCCCGAAGTAAGAAGGGACTGTCCATCATCAAGACTGACATGTGGCACACATTCCTCAACTCTAGAGCAAATCACTTCAAGGATTTTTCAGTTTGAGACTTGAAAAACCTGAAGTTCAAAGAGTCAGAGAGCCGGAGTAAACGACAACTGTCGGATCATTTTGAAGTGGAGGGACAGGATAAGTCAGCAAAGCCACATCACAAAAATATTGAGTCGTCGATCTAAGTTCATTATCGAAGAACAACATTGAATTTGGATCTAAAGATGCGAGGAGGTTACACTCTGGAGAGCATGATATTTTATATTCCAAAAATGTGAATTTCTTTCAGCCATTGGATCATTCCAAGTGGAAGGACAGGATACGCCAGAAGATCTACATCGCAGAAATATCAATCCATTGATCTAATATTTTGATCAATGAACAAGATTCACTTCTGATATAAAGATACGAGGAGGTTACGCTCTGGAAAGTTTGAGATTGGAAAAACCCGAAGCCTGGAAATCTGAAATGAATAAGGACCATCAGATTTGGAGGACATACGAGGACCATTGGATCAATGCTATTGGTTAGTAGACCACGTCAGAAGACCACATTAATAGATCACGTCATCAATACTACGTCAGTGAGGACATGTGGTGCAATCAGACAATGACAAGTGTTAAGTTGATATGGCACTTCAGGTACGTGCAAATCACAAATTTGAGTGACACGTGGCATCTACTAGGCTCATGACATGTCATCAAGTGATGTAAGTAAGTGACATCACTTTGAGAGTTTTACTTCAGGATTTTTACCATCACCAGATGCCCTAAGTCCCGAAGTCCCAAATGTTGAAGTCCCGAAGTGGATATGACTCGTCTGATCTGAAGATCACTTCGGATTCATTCTCAACCGTTGATGTAGTACAATGGAAGGATAGTGTAAGTGAAAGTTTTAACTGAAAGCAAGTGGTTTCCACCGCCTATGACTTATTTAGCAGGTGACCACTTTGGAGGAGAATGAAGCAGTGATCATCCTAAATTTCCGAAGTGATGAAGTCACTTATGATCGTTGATCGTGCAGGAGGTACATGTCAACGGATCGTGAACTTCGGGAAAAACTACTCCAGGAAAATACGAAGGAGAAAGGTTTGATATTGCCGAAGGACAAAGTATCGGAGTGGAGGATAGTCGTTGGATTAAAGGGACATGTGTTTTTGGATCATGGACTCTGGGTGAAATGCTCTGGAAGCAAGCAGAGTTTGAGAATCGAAACTCCCGAAGCCTGAAAGGTGAAATCGATCTCGTTTTTTGGTTTGGAGGGCCACATGTCATCTGATCATTAAGACTAAGGATCACGCATGGACAAAGGAAATAAGGAAAAACCATTGATTGAAGAGGACATATGTTAGCAGATCTTCCATTCTAGAAGATATCTAGTCAACAACAACAGGGTTTGAGATCTGAAACTCCCGTATCCCGGATCACGAAGTAAATCTCATTCGTTGATGTAGGAAGGTGAGATCTAGTCCACAGACTTGAGAGGAAAGGTCTGAACCATCCATTCAGGAGCACCACCAATATTGTGATATCAATGGTTGTGCTCCATTATGGGGCCATAACATGCTTGGGTCTTAATTTTTCGTGAGTGGGCCACAATTGAAACTGCAGTTTTGGAGAAAGGATGTGTGGAGGCTCATAGTGAATTGTGGGGTGAAAAGTAGGTTTCTCTCAAACTTCCTATGCACGTGCCCATAATCACGTGGTCACATGAAGCTCATAGCCCAAGGTCATATCGTGAAACAGAGCCAGTGCTCACTAGACAAGAATCGGGAAGTGCCTTTTTGAATAGGTATTTGGTCACCGCCGATGGTCACGTGTGTTATCACTGAAATTTCATCCGCACAGGGCGACAAGAACTCCGCATCATCAAAATAGGACTGGAGTCATTCATGGCACAAGATTAATTCCTCAGCATTGCAAAAGGGTCAAAAAAATATACAAAATGACCAAAAATTTGAAAGGTGCTTTACATCATCTAGGTGCACGCGCATATGCACGTAACAACAATGTACAAGGCGCACATATGTGCAAAAGGCGCGGCTGTTGGGAGAAAAACCCGCGCGCCTGCTAAACGACGCATTTATTGAAATTGGTCAGCCTCCCAACCACTAATGGATTGGCTCCCAAGTCGATTTGACACCAAATCCGAGCTCAATCCTCATGGTGGGCTGGTCAAAGACCTAATTGTGCCCTAAAGAGCCCCTTTTCACA
>JZKD02S0034728.1:0-26388 GCA_000966675.3 Picea glauca
AAAATGGCCCCGGAAGTGAAAACCTGCTAAAAATAGTAAATTGCCAAAATGGCCAGAAAACTATTTTGAGCCATTTGGAAAAGGTGGGTGGCCCCCGATATCCACCTGGATCAAACATATACTTGTCTCTGGTCCAGAAGGGCTTCTCAATTAAAGGTAGCTCCAAAATAATTCTTAATAAAACCAGAAAGGAGAGTTTCTTCTAACAACCATCAACCTCTAACTAATTGGTCGATGCTCTTATTTATAGCATAAAATTAACTGAAAATAACAGCTAAAGTGAAGATAAGTAAAACAAAATTCACCACGTGGTGTTCTCTCCTATCAGTTTTTCTAGGAGTCATCTCAAGATATCACTTTAAATGGGTGATTCTTCTTGTACTCCGACCACTGGATGAACAACTCCTTGGAGGTATTGGCGTATGGGAATCTATGTTGTTCCATCGGGGCCGCGTAAATCTCTCTGATCTCTACCGCATGTGCCCGATACTTGACCAGACTGGTACTTAATTGTTGCAGCATAGCCCGAGCTTTGATCGGGTCTTCCATAAACTGTCGCACTTGACCTAGCATTGTGTTTGTCACCTTTGCTAGTTCTTTGACCCATGCTGAGTCTTGCTCGATGTGTGATTTGACTATGTCATGCAAGTCACTGAAGTCATCGAGCATGCCAAACTCGAGGAGTCTAATATCCTTCATTGCCTTGTTGATTTTGACCCAGTTTTTCTCACACCTGGCCCATTTCTCTTAGATTTATCTGTGGGGTTCCCGAGCCATTTTTGCCCAGTACTCGGTTGATTAATTTATGCGATCAAGACTGCTTTCATTCAACACCCAAATTTTGTGTTCTTGTTTGTCTCGACCCTATTAGACCACACCAATGTAGTTGACTCGCTCTACGGATTTCTGTGCTTTCTCATGCCACCGCTCCATATCTTTGCATGTTGCAAGTGCCATGAGGGTGTCCTCCTGGAGCTTGGCTATCCTTGCTGTGAATAGGTGCCACTTGTCTGTGAACTTGTGTTAGGCCTCCTTGAATTCATTCCTTAGGTACACCATGACTTGTGTTGTGTCCCGGTAATACTTCACCAAGTGGCGCAAATGTTGCAATTCCTTTAAAGCGGTGACCAACTCATTTTCATCTCTTTTAGCTCTGTCCATGGTGGCACCTGTAAATTGCCATTCTTGCACAGATGAGTTCAGACGTCTTAGCATGTTCTGTGTTGATCAGATGTTCCTTGGTAGTGATGAGGATGGAGCGATCTAAAGTGATCCTCCTCTTCTTGGTGGTTCTCTGGATGATATCCTTCTTCCTCCTCTAGTTCCTTTAGCTTAGGCACTCTTGACGATCGCCTAGTGTTTGGATTTCTTGGAGGCATTGTTCCTGCAAATCAAAAAATAAAATCCTTTAGGACCTATGTACTGAGAAATTTTGGATATTAACGTATATTTGAAGTGAAAAAACAGAAAATACAGAATGGTACATACCTTTAATGGTTGCTAAAATTTGTAGTTTGATACTCACGGGAGGGAGGGGGGGGGCTTGGAAGCTTTTGAATTGCTCGTCTCATTCTTCTGGATGCTCTGAAACTCCTTAGCACACAAAATAATCTTGTTTACAATGGCTCAAAAGGATTTAATGGAGAAGAACTTACCGGTTGTATCAACCAATTAATTCGGGTGATGAGTGAAATTCAAACAAATATACCACTAAATCTCTGTAATTTAATTCATCGTGGGTTGACGACGGAGGTGCGGAGGGTGATGTGTTGTATCAATAAATTCAAACGGTCCTTTTGATTCGCGCACGCATTAGAAACTAATGTGATATTTGGAATTAATTAGTCCCTTAAATGCTCCAGATTGCAATGTATCTAGTGCTAAAACGTCCCATCGTGTCGCTTTCCTAGTGGGTGAATCGAGGATCGACAAGGTGTTAGGAGTGTTTTCTTCTGCGAAAAACCTCCGATGCTGATCGATTTCGTCATACGGTGCTGATGAGGCAAAACTGGCTTGGGACACGTGGAAATGGAAACTGATGACTCAACTTAACAAATATTAGTCGGAGTCAGGAATTTCCTCTAGGGGTGCATTCTTAAACTAAATCTGGGATCACCGATGTCAAAAAGGTGCCAGGGATCGGTGATCGGAGGTAAACCTATTGTGTAGTTTCCTTTGGGTTAGCATGCTCAAAACTCCCGATGCCAAAAATATTTCGTAAGTCGGTGATCGGAGAAAAACTTTAGTGTGGTCCGGATGTTCGTGGAGATTTGGTCCTCTGATTTTGCTAAGCGCATCGGGTAACGACTATCGACGATATAATTTCTTTATTCATTTAACGTTTACTCTTTTCACCTTTTACCGACGCCGAAAGGGACCAGTTGTCGGCGATATCTTTGTATGATGCTTGTCTCGAAAGAAAATTTCCTTTTTTTTCGATGCCAATCGACGCTCAGTGACTGCAGTTTTTGGTTGATTTTCTTTCATCCTTTAATTCCTTCCGATGATGAATCTTTGAGCGCATCGGGGGGAAGTGTTTTGGCTGCTGATTTCTTATTTAAGCATTAAGCGTTTTTTTATAATTCATGAGTTTTAATAGATTCAAGCAAACTTTGGAAGGCTTAATGAAAGTAAAAAATGATAAGCAAAGGCAACATTTTTCATAATGAAGTCGAATTAGACAATGCAAAAGATCAAGTGGTACGCAAAAAGTAAAATTCAACATAGGATTTTTAGGGTGTGTTGAGTGCTCAACACTGTCTCTCTGGGACTGAGACTGCGTACTGTATCAAAGAAGAAGGAACAAAAGACAGTACCAAACTCGAAGTTCTTGTTGGTACACCGCCGACACTCTGTAAGCTATCTCTTCATGCATACCAGGATGGTATTTCTCCAGTAAAAAATGGTGGCCTCCAAACACTGAATGGCACAATGCATATGTGCCTAGGAGGCATGGTGAAGGGCTGCTGATCCAAAAATCTACCCGATCAAAAGTAATATCACACGCAAAGATAGGTTGACAATATTTTATATTGGCAACTGAGAACCTACCTTCTCAGTGCCGGCCTCCCAATACATCTGAATGTATTCCTCGATGTTGAAAGGCCCTGGAGGAAAATTCCTCAAGTAAACTGGTTCCCCTCTTCTCGAGAGGCCAGTCAAGAAGTAAATATCCTCTGTGGTTGGGCTCAGTGATTGACCCTCTAGCATGAAAGCCTCAACATCAGGATGCCAATACTCCACAAGAGCATTGAGCAACCTCGGTTGTTCCCTCATAAACGGACACTGGAAGAACTTCCATAACCCGCACTGTTTCAGTGCGGCAATGGCTACAGGGTCCTCCTCGACTGGGACGTCAAGCTCCTCATGTTCTCTCTCTCTCTCTCAAGTGAACATACATCCTATTACATGCAAAAGTAGAGAAGAGTCAACACTTGGTTTTTAGTTTTTTTCAAAGTGCTCAAGGGTGTACGCAGGTTGCTTTGTACACAATCATGTATGTACGCAAGCTTTTTAGTCTTCTACCCAAGTACATATGCGGGCTAGCCTTGGACAACCCGCGTACACACAGGGACGCTCTTTTTACAAGACCACGCCCCCTTCAAACACAAAATTAAATCTAAAAGAAGGAATTGAATTACAAGTGTAGGTGTTTTGTACTTGCTTGGTCCAAACAGAAGGTCGTTTCTTCCACTGAAGGTCCCAGAATCCACTCTTTTAGCAAAGGGGTATTTTCACCTTTTGGTTGATTTTCAGATGACAATGGTAAAAATGAGTTGTCCACTTCTATTTATAGACTTTTTTGGCCCTTTTTCCCCCCTTTGTCTTTTTATCTGGCTTGGTGATCAATCGATTTCACTTCTGAGTTTTCTTTTGGTCGTTCTAATACGCTTTTTCTTTCGGTTTGGTAATTTTTTTGGGATGGGTCACATTTTTTGGTATCCTTTGGTAAAAGTCATTTTTTTCAACCTTTTGCAATAAAGTTAGGTTTTCATTCCCACTTTCTACATCTCATTGTATTTTTCACTTTGCCATAGGATCGACCCCATCGAAGTGCAACACATAACCTTCATTGTTTCTTTAGAAGTGTCGTAATTAGGTGGTAGAGCCTACCTTTACATGGATGCCTTAGGTAGATCCCTACTGCATTTTTGGCATCCATGCTATGAGCAATGACTATAGGCTCGAGATTCCTTGTTAGTCCTGTCATGATTACGAAATGAAGCCTCATTCTTTTGTTCACCATCACCCTAGGCCTTACCCTCGGGACTTCCTAATGAGCATGCTTTGTTGTCTTTTAAGCTCACTTTGAAATTTAAAAGAAACATCCAACGAGACTGTATTTATTCTTTTCTATCTTGTCTGGATTAACCGAGAAAAGTATCCCCCCAGAGTCTTCTTTAATCCCTTTTCAAACTCTCTAAAAATGAAAAGATTGCCAAGTGATCTTGTTGCCCTTCACGCTCACCAAACTCAAATTTGAAGGCACATCTTTCTGGTGATAGTTTACCCCTTTTTCGGTCTGGATGGATAATTTTACGAATAAAGGTATGCTCTAGGAACTCCAGTTTGCTAGAAGAGTATTCTCAGGCATACATTTAATCCTTTTTTCAGGCCCGAGGGACTAAATCTTCGAAAAAGGAACATTCTCCTTGGTTTTGGTTTATCACCTTTTTTGGGCCTTGGAGATTACTTACAAAAAAGGAACCCCCTCAGAGTCCATAGTTAATCTCTTTTCAGACTCCCTAAAATTGAAAAGACTGTCGAGTGACCTTGTTCCTTCACACTCGTTAAATTGGTCCAGAAGAACATCTACTGGCATGAGTTTAACCCTTTTTCCAGCCTGTAGATTATAGTGAAAAAATGTATGCCTCGGGAGATTCATATCGCCAGGAGAGTTCTCCTCAGTTACATTTATAATTTTTTGGGCTAAGGAGACTAAACTCAAAAAAAGGTTGTGAGTCCATAGTTAAGATCTTTTCAGAATCCTTAAAATTGAAAAGATTGCCGAGTGATCTTGTCTTTGTCATACTCGTTAAAATGGTTTTGAATAGACGTCTTTTCGGTGCAAGTTTAACCCTTTTTCGAACCGACTAGACTATCTCTGAAAAATGTACTCCTTGGAGTCTTCTTTTGTGTTTTTTCAGATTCTCTAAATGTGAAAAAACTATCGAGTTTACCTTCTTTGGGCCTGTAAAAAATTACATAGAAGGGGTCTCATTGTGTCATGTTTATTCACATTGCGGGTCTCATCTTTTCATCTTTGGCCTAATGTCGGCTCCATGTTGTTCTCAACTGAACCTTTGAGGCATTCCTTATACACAAGCCTTGCAATAGTTTTTTCCTCTGCGACATGACATCTTGACCCATGGAGGAATTTTCCCTAAGTGTCCTTATCCTGCACATGTCTCCTTGCCTCGAGCATTTGTGTGTTCTATGCGCTTGGAACTAGTTTTCTTGTCGCGACACTCGTTCCTCCTTTGTAACATAGCATTCTTTTATTCTTTTTCAAGCTCTTTAAAAAATTGAAAAAGACAAAAAAAAAACAAATATTCCAAAAAGAGGGGACGAGAAATTTACATTTTTTTTTTCGGCAGTAAAGATAGTCACCCTTGGACAAAGCACATCCTTATGTTTGTTTGTCAAGCATTGGGATCTAGTATGACCTTAGGAATTTTTTCTCGCTACATAGAGTTGTGTCCTCCTTCGTTTGGTTACTCTTCCAAACATATGGAGAGTTTGTGTTGCCTCCTACATTACAAACTTATGTCAATGTCATGTTGCTTGAGCCTGATCATTTTTTGTGCTTTTGTCCAAGGGAAGTTTTACTCGACCCGAGTCGGCCCTTCTATATTTTTTCTCTTGACTTTCATGATTCAGCCATCCCGAGTGTCCAGTCAAGTTCAGATTCGAAATCGACGAAGTTCTCTGCCTGATCATCGAGATCCTTCTGTTTTTTCCCGAAGGACTGTCAAAGACCTCAGGGTAGTGAGTTCCTACCTAAGTTTTGAAGATCTTGAAGTTGTTTCTCGAGCTATGAAGACCTCATCTCGAACCGTAGGCATCACTAGCTTCCTGTAGATGCATACTATACTTGCATATCTTTGACTGATTTTGAGATGTAGATCCACTGTGTATTGCTCGCGGCTACACTTTATATAGTTATATGACATGGATATGCAATGTATTTGATTGGAAACCATGATTTAGTTCATCCCGAGCATGGGTATTCCTGCCTTAGAGAGACAATTGTTGTTTTGCAGATGGCACTTCCCGAACTCTGGTCCCAGGCTCACTCGATTTTGTGCATTGGTGAAGATGTTGTAATGTATTTCGGCCATTAGTTGCTCTTATGACCTCATACATTACAGGGAATCTGTTATAGCCCTAAAATTCCCTACTCATGCATACATGACATTGGCCCTCTTACTTGCATAATTTTCCAAATCACTGCTAAGAAGCTCTACTAAAAAAACCAATTTTAAGAGCATGTATGCTCCTTGCACCACTACAGCATGCGTACATACACTTGTTGCATGCTAGAAATCCAGTGTACATATGCTTGCTGCACAATACATAGCCCGCGTATACCTCCAAGAGTTGCAAAAATTAAAAAGTTGTAAGGAATTCGGTGGAATTCACGGGCTATTGGAGGTTTCCCAGCCAATTCACCTGCTATAGCCCATCCCCCAACCAAATAACCATCCTTTTGTCATATAAAAGGAGGTGCTGGGATCTCATTTCATAACTAAGCATAAAAAATAGTGAAACTCTTCCCAATTTCACTTCCCTTCCTTGCCCAAGCATTTGCTACGTTTTGTGAGTTACAACCTCAACACTCCCTCTTCAACCCATTTTCTTCCATCCAATCCATTCCCTTTCCTTGAGGTGATAAGAAGTTTGTGAGAAGAGGCTTATTGAAGGTGCACTTGGAGAATTGTAAAGAGGATCCCAGACCAGGTTCGCGGAACGGTGGTCGACACAGGTTGTAAGTTTCAGTCTTTGTTTGATGAATAAAAGAATGTCTTTTCCCTATCCCAAATTATGATGTTTTGTGTATTTTCTTTGATTTATACACAACATTTGATATCTAACCCTAATTTATGAATAGAAATAACATGCTTGTAGTCCTTGTTTGCCTAGTTTTGGATGCAGGTCACCCTTGGGAGGAGGCTTGCAGTATTTGGAACTACATAGATTGAGAAGATCATCACCAGATGTGGGATAAAAGGTACAACTACCGATCTTCTCTTCTATTGCTTTCTATTCATTTATTTTGGTATGTTTAGGGTAGCGTAGAAAATAGATTGACTTTTAGACGATCATTTGCTCTATCTACATTTTAAACCTTGATATAGTTATAGGGGGATTTTCCCACTAGAAAATATCGAGGTTCAAGACATAACAACTTCCATATCAAACCCAAAGAAAAGTCCAGGACTGTTAAAATCAACCATTTAATTTCTATCTTCTTTCATGTTTGATCGAAAAATAACACAATTTATATATAGACTGTCCATAATTCCAACTAACAACGACCATGTTCAGATTACTTAGAGAAGACATGGGGAGGCCGAGCAAAAGAACATGCCATCGAAATTAATCATTTACATCAACCAAATTTAATTGTTATACAATAGACTGGGATCGAGACCCTCTATTCTATTAATTGGTCACCCTTTCTCCTTCTAACAATCAAACAACTTGAAGCAACGCCGAGCCAAAATAATTATAACCAATTTCTTCCCACTGTACAATTTATTTATTTTGACTTGCAGAGCTCTTTTCATATGATGGAATATCAACATAATCATTCGATCAATTAAAATAGACAACATCAAGCATGCAATGGAGTGTAACATAAGGCAACCAATTTTCAACATACGAGGCTGGTATATACTTTCAGTAATTGCTATGTGACAGGATGGGTTCAAAACCCTAGTGTTTTTTTTTAATTTTTTTATTCACTATACGACCTTAAAAAACGATCAAGTCTCCTATAGGTATTCAACCAATGAACCAAGGAGTTATGCAAGTAATGAATCTCTCTACTGTTGGGTCAACACATAACCATTTCAAAACCCAAGTTCAAGTCCGCAACAATCACGACAAGGGAGAATGAGTTTTGAACAACCAGGTGGGTGAGACAATTCTGCAAGTGGGGTTTTTAACATGAAACCAAAAATTCCAACAACTTTACAACAAGGTTTAACAGAGTGGCTTCCAAGGTGGCCGCCAGGTAAGAACCCGACTTTGCATACATTCAAATCGTGAAATGGAAACTCGACATGGAAGGAAGCCTCTCATGAGTAGAGAAAGAGGTAATAATACTATATTAAAATAACCCATAACCGACTATCTCTTTTGTTTACCATAAAAACCCTCTAGGTTTCTATCACAAGACGGTGGGTGATAACAAAACAAAATTGCCATAATTTTGTCAAAAACAACTAGTCATTCACCCCAGGCGCAACCATAACCGAATAACTTCAACATGAAAGGGCATTAAACAAATTCCAACTTGCAACATTCGAAATTCCAACCAATATCATTTGCACAAACATATTATACATTCAAGCACCATATATTTCAGAAATAAAATAGTCTGCATACGAATTCTAAGAGCCAACACAAAGATTTTATCCAGAGCAAGGTTACAATGATGAATGGAAGGGAAAGAGTCACCATACCTGTGAGGAAAGCACCCAAAAACACAAAGACTACCCCTATTCTGCCAACAATCGAGCGAAATAGAGGCAAACTAACCAGAACAACAAAAAATGTGTGATAAGGTGGGGGTGGTGAGCTCGAGGTGTGGTAAGAATGACGTCCAGTAAATGAAAGTCACTTCTCCACCCTCTCATTAATTTCCATCAACCATAGCTAGGGTGGAGTGCATCCAAACTTCATAATTTGCATTAATCAACCATATTCAAATCCAACATGTCACTTCTAATTTGCCAAATTGAAACAAAAACCCTCCTATACCATGGTTTTATACCAACACCATAATATAATATGTCCCATATTTCTAACAAGTTCTAATTTGCAAGGATCGATTGACCTCAAAACAATTGCATAAACCATAATTATTGTCCTCCAAACATAACCAATACCATAACACAATATACAATATGTCATAACAAATGTGTGTGAGAGTTGGAGTTCAAATTTTAATAATAGATGTATAACTGTTATAACCAAAGTGCTTGTCACTTCAAAACTTGCCTTTGAATTTTAAATTGCCAGCCCTTATCATCATTGATTGCATGTGAAAACTTCTTTGAATTCCTGTGTTTTTCTCAAACTGTAATATGCTTCGTAAGGTTGTTATGTGCGCAATTTAGAGAAGCGTTTCTTTTCCACCATGATTTAAACAAGGGGGTCCGACCTATCTAGTATATTATTATATATATGTATATAAATAATAAGGCATTGCAACCCATTTGCAGGCAAGGGTATTACGTTGCGCTTCTGGGCGTCAATAAATTGGCGACTCCATAGGGAAATCTGTTTCTAACAAATTCAGAACTTAGTATGTCTGGTTTCACAAACTACTAGAAGTAGATGATATTAAAACTACTAAAAATAATAGTTATGTAACATGGGGAAAAATATGGTTTAAGGGAAATAATGTGACGAGAGTTTGGGAATAACTTATGGAAAGTGATATGTATGAGGGGGTTTGGTCCTGTATGCATAACATTCAAAAAATATATATAATACTTCCTAAAGTTTCAAGGATAATGTTTCGTATATGCTCTTTGGATCTCAGGATGGAGGGAAGAAAGGGATAGCAGAAACAGGGAGGAAGACAAAATCAACTATCCTACAATAGTGTTGAAAGAAAAAAACAATTTCAACGATGTATGAAAGGAGGACATCGTGACAACGATGCGTATATTATTTTCCGTTGATCAACAATATTTACAGAATGGCATTATTATGACAAAACTGATTCAGAATTTATTTCTGATAATCATGAAACAAAACAATAGAAATTGAAAGTTCAATAAACCAAAGAAAAAAGAAAACAATAAAACAAAAGGCTATATATATCAATCATTTTTTTTAAAAGCGTTTAACAATCAAGCTGGTTCCACATAATGTTTAAAGTGGGAACCATCTGTACTATATGAGAACAACCGCTCTTCCAAATCCTTTAGGAGATATGAGTTTGCACCTAGGATAAAAGCGATTTTGAAAGGACCTAGCCATAGTTTTTGGAACTTAGAGTGTCTTCCTCTCTCAGCATGGGCTGAGTCCCATAATAGGACTTTCTCATCAATCTTGAATTCAACAACTTTCGCTTGTTTGTTAAAATACTTTTTTACAGTTTGATGTCTTCTCTTTATGTTCTCTAAGGCAAAATTCCTTTGTTCTTCCAGGGCTAACAATGCATTTATCCTTTGGGGAACATTGGAAGAATTTAATTCTTCAATCTGTAACATCATCTGTAAGGAGGAAAGCTCTAGCTTGGTAGGTAGAATAACCTCTTGACCATATACAAGATGAAAGGGAGTGCAACCTGTGCTTTCCTTGGTGGTTGTGTGATCTGCCTAGAGAGTGTAAGTGAGAAGTGTATGCCACTGATGAAGTTTATCTTCTATGATCCTATTTATGATCCTAACTAGATTCTTGTTAGTGGACTCGACTTTTCCATTTCCTTGGGGGTAATAAGCAGATGAAGTGAAATGTTCAATCCCTAATTTAACCAGAAATTGAGTCAACTTTGTAGAAATGAAGGCCGAGCCATTGTCCGTAATGATCTCTAAGGGAATGAAAAATCTGGAAAAGATATTAGTTTCTAGGAAAGAAATTACCTTCTCATCTTGTGCATGTCTAAGAGGGACAACCTCGGTCCATTTAGTAAAGTAATTAGTGGCTATCAAAATAAAAATATGCCCTACGGAAGACGAAGGATTGATAGGACCAATAAGTTTTAGGCCCCATTTAGAAAAAGGGAAATCCAGGAGGACATGTTGTAAATGCATGGAAGAAAGATGTTATTTGCTAGCAAATTTTTGGCACTTATCGTAAGATCTTGCGAATTTATAGGAGTCTCGAAATATCGAAGGCAAATAGTAACCATTTCTTATGATTTTAAAGGCAATAGCTTTAGTATAAAAATGGCCACCAATGTGGATGACAAAAACTGATGATCCATGAATTTTGTGTAATAATTTATGTGCATCTTCATCATTCACACATCGAAGTAATAAACCATCAACAAACCTTCTAAACAAAATTCTCTTAAAATGATATACCTAGAAGATTCGAGGCAGAGTCTCCTTCTCTGGTGAGGATCTAAGTTATCTGGGAATTTTTGATGCTGCAAGTAATACACCAGATTTCTATACCAAGGATGCTCATCTATAGAAGGATTTTGATTCTCAATATAGAATAGAGCTGAAAGAGGATTATCCCAATCATCAAGTTCTTCACTTGGTTCAGGGTGCTGAGCTAAGTGAAGGGATAAGTCTCGTCCCTTGATCATTTTTGAAGTCATGATGGTTAAATCATGCTCCTGAATTTTGGAAGGCCAATGTGCAAGTTTTCCTGAAATATAAGTTTGTGAGAGAATAAACTTGACTGTAAGCAAAGGGACTCTTACCTGCGTATGTTTTCCTAAAATAAAGTGGTGAAATTTTTCTACAACCTTAACAAGAGAAAAAACATGTTTTTCAATATAAGACTACTTGATTTCATCATCTGATAAACTCTGGCTCATGTATGCTACATGTTTTTCATTATTTTGGTCATCACTTTGTAAGAGGATAACATAAATTGCTTCCTCAATGGCATTGGTATATATGATAAAATCTTTCTCAAAATATGGTTTCGATAAAATCAGTGCGGAATTGATTGCTTTCTTAATCCTAAGGAAAGCATTTTTGATGTCATCTGTCCAAGAAAAAGAACGATCTTGCTTCAGAAGATTATGAATTGGTTTTACCATGACAACAAAATCATGAACAAACCTACATAAAATATTGATAATACCCATGAAAGCTTGGACTTCCTTCTTGGAGGTAGGGGCAGGAAAGTTTAGAATCACAATAATTCTTTTAGGATCAATGCTTATTCTTGAATCAGAAACAATATGACCGAGGATCTTGCCCTTCGTGACACCAAAAATAGATTTGGAAGGATTTAAAGAAATGCTAAATTTTCTGCAAATCATGAGAACTTTTCTAACATGACCAAAATGATCCAACCGATTCTTTGAATAGACAGTCAAATCATCAATATAAACTTGGATAATTTTACTGATCAGAATGCCAAAATCTATATGCATAGCTCTTTGAAAAGTGGCACATGCATTAGATAAGCCAAAAGGCATGCATTCATAAGAAAATGTGCCCTAACATGTAGTAAATGTGGTTTTATATCTATCAGTCCTCTTTAGTTTGATTTGATTATATCCAGAAAAACCATCAAGTAAGGACATAATTTGTGACCTTGCAACCTATTGTAAAATCATTTCCATATTAGGGAGAGGAAAATAATCTTTGACACTCGCTCTCTTCAATGCACAAAAATTGACACATAATCTAATTTGACCAATGGTCTTCTGAACAAGGACTAGATTTGAGACCCACTCGGAATACTTAACTGGAAAGATTATACCAGCTTGCAATATTTTTTCCAACTCTTTCCTAATAGTAGCTTTGAGTGCAAGGTTAATAGGTCTTTGTTTTTGCCTAACTGGTTTTCCCCCTTCCTTGATAGGAATTTTGTGATGTATGAGAGTAGGATCAAAACCACGAAGATCCTCATGTGACCATGCAAAAACATCTTGAAATTCATAGATTAGCTTAGTGAATTTTGCCTTTTCTTCATCAGAACATTGGGCACCTAGTTTAATGATATTTGGAGATTCGGGTGTCCCAAGGTTCAAAGAAATGGTATCACCCACTTTCCTTTTCGACTCCTCTTCCTTATGTGTCTCTCTGTTGCCTACATCACTCGACGAAAATGAACTTTTGAGAGGAGTCAAGCCTTTAGGAAATTTATCATCTTCAATAGTTATGATTTCTTTAGGCTTAAATAGTTCATTTTGTATGAAATCACAAATGCCTTCATCATTAGGGAAAAATTTCCATGACTCTATGTTATTGGGGATACGAGGACAATATATAGATTGGAACGTACAATCAGTTCGTTGAGGTAAAAGATGTCTGGTAGGAGATGCTGCAAACACAACTAACCTATCAACCATTGAATTAAGTTCCCTCTTAACATGAGTGATGTTAAATGATAACAAATTTTAAATGAGCATCCAAAAAACTTGGGTATAGCGTTTAAGCAACTTGTTGCTTGGCGAATAAATCTTACATACAAGGTTCACCAGAAGTTAAAAATCACCAAAAACTGTAAGGTGGCCACAACCAAGGTTATATGCATTTTCGATGCCTAACAGTAAGGCCTCAAACTCGGTAACATTGTTTGTGCAAGAAAATTCTAAACTATAAGAAAAATTGTGGATTTTACCTATAGGAGAATATAGGATGATGCCGACTCCATTCCCTTCGTTTGAGCACGAGCCATCAAAATGCATGTGCCACATGCCATCATCAAAATCAATTGGTTCAAGGATAGTGTCACCCTCATCAATAAAGATAGAGTATACTCCCAAATCTTCCTCAAGATAATTTACATTAGGTTGGGGAAAAATCTCTATATATGGTGAAATTCTTCCTTCCCTAAAGACTATAATATTCTTTCTGTTCTGAGGGATAGACAGATGTGTTTCGTCAAGCGATAGATATCCACCTGTTAAGTGTTTCTAGTCTCTTCCTAAAATAATTGAATAGTTTCTTACTAGAATATCGATTAGTTGGATGTTGAAGATTTTTCTTATCTCAGGGTGTGCGTAGAGAACTAAGGTTACATCTTTTATTTCACCTATAATTGACTGCTGCAAAATTTTATAAGAGAGCATGCTTCTAGAATTTTCATTAGTGCACAATAATCCAAGCTCTCTCATGATAATTTTTGACATTACACTTGGACCAGACCTACCATCAATTAGGCAACAGTGAGCTATTTTATCCATAATTTTTACAAAAATATAAAAAGGGGGAGTTTTTACAGGGTTCCTAAAATTATTTACACCTATCTTATTTACAGTTGAATCCTCTTCTTTTGACTCTTCAAAAATATTGGCTATGGTAGAACTTTTACCTTCCATAAAATTCTTGAGATGATTTTGTTGTTATGGGACGACAACCATGTCCAAAAGAGTAGCATCAACCTTGATATTAGCCAATTGGTTAAGGATGTTATATTTACAAGAGGGAATATGGGAATGCACTCCTTGATTTTCTAAAACTCTAATAGCTTGTGTATTAGTACTTTGAGAAGATGAGTTTGGTGTGGAAGAAGTACGAGGAGGATCATATTTACCCTTGGCCGTGTAAGTTTTTTTCTTGGTATTGATTACCATAACATCCTCTGGTTCAACCCAATCTAGAACAATGATTGTGGTATCGAGTTGTTTGCCAAATATCTTATCTTTGGCATTTTTCTTAACTTCGCAAGTACTTTCTTCATGATTTTCTTCACAGAAGTTACACCAACTGTGAGACATAATGGACTTTGGCTGAAAAGTATTTGCATTAGTATTCTTAAAAGGCACTGAAAAAGAAGAAGAAGCCCAAGGGGCATGCGAAGAAACATTTCCCTTTCGTTTGTAGGCTATCATCTTATTGTTCATATCTTGCAGGAGTTGTAGGAGGGCAGACATATCTATTTTCTTGACCAAGTCCCCTTTAGGGAGACCTGTTCTTTTGAGTTGCTCCTCATATTCTAGTCAAGTATGAAGAGAGAAACCAATATTGTAAATAGTTTTTTCTTTGAGTCTATGACGATAAGGGGAAGGTAGTGCATTATAATAATGCATGAAAGCCCCCTGATTTTGGGGGCAGATTAGTTCAGGGACTTGATTGTATAATTTGGTGAAGCGAAGGTTGAAAGACTTAATGGTTTCACCATATTTATAGCAAATATTGTTATATTCCCTTAACTGCTCAGTTGGACTCTTGGACTGTCCATAAGTGTACTTGAACCAATAAACCAATTCTTCCCATGTGGAAATTTTTTTGGGAGGGAGATCAAAAAAATCTGTCACAGTTTTCCCTTCGAGGGAGTTGACAAATAGATGCATGAAAGTGTCGTTATCGTTAGCCCTGATATTATGACAAGCATTAGAAAATGTTACTAGGTGTTCATTTGTAGTAACAATATTATTTCCCAAAAACTTAGGTAGATGCTCCTTAAACTTTGATAATGGGTGAGTAGCAGGTGTCGGATTCAAGGGAGAAGACACATGCTAAGGGGTAGTTAGAGCATCTTCCTCGAACTGGAAAAGTCCATATTTCTTTATCACTTTAGTAGAATTAGTAGTAGATTGAATGGGGACTTGATGACTGTATATACTACCAATTACTAATGAAGCAAAAGGTTGGGAGGAGGAGGCACCTCCAGTTCCACTACCACTACCCACAAATGTCATGTTGAAGGTAATAGGTATAAGCGATGAAGGTGAACTAGCAGAATCAAATAAAGTTCTCCTTAGAGCACTTTCTTGTGTTGATAAAACAACTTTCCTCCTTCCTATTAAAAAAAATAGGAGTAGCTTTAGGGGACAATCCTATTCTCCTTCGAGAGATGCGAGGATTTGAGGACATGAAAAATAAAACCAAGGATTTAGGAAGAGAGAGGTTACTGCTGATTTCTGGGCTGCCTTTTCTTGGCTTCCCAATGTTCACAGATACTTATATCTCTTTCAATTACTTCCCAAGAGCTTTCAAGTTCATCATGAGTACTAGCAATTTCTAAAATAGTGTTGAATAAGGTCAAAGCAATGCTAGTTTGGTCATCAAGACCGTTTCCAATATTGGGTTGTCTTGTAACAAGCATTGTCATGGAAAAAATCAGTCAAGGAGTATTTATACAAAACACAAAAATTTGAAGATAATCGTGAATACAATCAACCAGAGAGATATGGAACATCTGTTGGATTACTGAGAGGGGGGGTGAATCAGTAATAGCATAATTATAATCCTTTTTCTTCAAATGTTANACAAGTATTAAATACAAAGGATCAAGGATGGTTTTTATGTGTTATATATAATAGTGCAAAAGAAATAAACCTAAACAAAGTTACATGAATGTGTATAGAAATTACACAAATGTGTACATGGAGATAAAAGAAAAAGAATGAACCATATCATTAAAACACATGTGTGAGACATAAACAATAATCTGATTTTCATTTATTTCATTCCAAGATACAAAACTGAGTTCTCTTTGCAAACCCCTGTGAGGGTAGGGACCAAAGTCAGATTTAGAATCTTTCGATGGGAACCATACAAAAAGACTCTAACAACAAGAAGAAAACTGAAGCTAAATATCTGGATCACCTTGCGACAAAATGTTGTCACTTGTCTCTTCAAGATATTCTTTATCAGTTATGAAATTCAACTCATACACAAACAAGAATACACAGACTGCCAAAGATAAATCATACACCTTTAAAACAAGCTGCTGAAATATGTGATTCAATTTTTTGAATCCTGCTGCCTTCAATAAGACCCTGTTGTCATCAAGAGGGTTAAGCCTTGTAGTAAACTTAGAATGAAGTAAAGTTGAAACTATCTCACTACTATAGAGAAAACCTTATGGCTGTAGTTCCCCTTCTATTCTCTCCTCCTTGTCTCTTCATCTCATTGAGATTTTCTTCCTTCTCAATAAGTTATGGTAGTTCAACTACCTTTCTTTAGTTAATCCAAATTAGCTTAACTAATTAGTTGAGACAAATAATAATAGTATATATAAACAAGGGTCTAATTAATAATAACTAAATAGGCGAGACCCCTTGTGACTCACAATTACTTCCTTTTAATAGTCATCAAACACGAAATATCAACTCAATCATTTGGTTCAAATATCCTCCTTGTAACTTCCATGCTCATTTTTATAATCAAATATCTAAATATCAACAAAAAACAATATCATCATATCCAAAAAAACATTATATCCATACCATCCAAAAAAATTGCCTAAATATATGCTTGTTGTCCAAAACTTTGTCAAAGTAAAAATATTGTCTTCTACATAAAAAATAACATTAATCCTCATCAAAAACCATATTTACTGTGAGAGGCATTTGGACTCTTTTCACTATTGTCCCCTTTTCATTTTTTTGTGACAGCCTTTAGCTGGTTGGAACCTTGAGGCTGAACTGCACTAATAACATGAGAACAATAATCTTTAAGACGAAGGCAGGAGGACACAGATTTGGAAGACTCTTTGGAGGAGTTGGAGGGAGTGGATACTCCTTTTCCTTTGTCCTGCACAGGCTCGAGAATATCAATTTTCAACCTTTTACTAGCATGAGATGACTACATGGGTGAGACAACATGATCAGCTTGGGAAATTTGATTCGTTGGTGGTGGTGGAGGGGGTAATGGCAAGGAAGTAGCAGGCCAACTGTGGTGATGAACAACAGGCTGGTGGACAATCTCTTTCCAACCATCGTTGGCAGGTGGTTTTGGTCACATTGATGCATGAGGAGGGACTCAGATACCATAAAAATTTTGATGTGCTTGGAAGTGAGGTATTTTAGGTCGGGGCTGGAGGATCCCTTGGCCTGCTAGGTTGAAGAACCCATCTTGAAAAAGATGATTCAATTCTTGTGGATCGACATCGAAATGTATGGAAAATCGAGGTCTTCTATGAACTCTTTGCCAATTTCCTCTGCCATTACTGCCTCTGCTGAAGAAACTCATCCTGAAGAAATGTTCCAATTAGTTATGAAAACTCTTGACAGTCCATGCATGAACCCTACTAAATAAAATCTAAGGTTGGCTCTATCATTCTCAACAGAATCACATGCAATCAATCCATTCATCATACTACTCAAATACATAATTAATTACTATTGAACAGGGAATGATAGGTTTATTGGGAAGGTGAGGGGTTTATAATGAGCGAAAAGTGGTAGCATGGACAGGAACCACCAGTGGATATTGTTCAAGCAAACACATGTGCAACTTCCATAAAAACAATATTTCCATTTCCAAATTTCAAAATCCAGTCCTTTCCTTTTCCTTCTTTTAAAATGCAATTCAAAATAACAGGAATTAAAGTGAATTTGGGAAGATGGTGGGCTTGTAAGGAGCAAAAATTGGTATAATCAATGGGAAATGAGATGGACACTATTCCATTAAATAAAATAACATTTTCTCTTTAAAATGACATATCCTTAATTGCCAAAAAATAAACATTTTTAACTGTAGGCAATCTTAAGGTTCAAGACACAACAACTTCCATATCAAACCCAAAGCAGAAGTCCAGGACTGTCAAACTCAACCATTTAATTTCTATCCTTTCTTCTTTCATGTTTGATTGAACATCAACACAATTTATATATAGACTGTCCATAATTCCAACTAACAATGACCATGTTCAAATTACTTAGAGAAGACATGGGGAGGTCGAGGAAAAGAACATGCCATTGAACTTAATCATTTACATCAACCAAATTTAATTGTTGTACAATGGACTGGGTTTGAGTACCTCTATTCTATTAGCTGGTCACCCTTTCTCCTTCTAACAATCAAACAACTCGAAGCAATGCTGAGCCAAAATAATTATAACCAATTTCTTCCCACTATACAATTTTTTTCTTTTTATTTTGAGAGCTCTTTTCATATGATGGACTATCAACATAATCATTCCATCAATTAAAATATAACACATCAAGTGTGCAATGGAGTGTAACATAAGCGAACAAATTTTCAACATACGAGGTTGGTATATACTTTTAGTAATTGCTATGTGATAGGCTGGGTTCAAAACCATGGTGTTTTTTTTTTATTCACTATACGACCTTCAAAAATGATAAAGACTCCTATAGGTAGTCAACCAATGAACCAAGGAGTTATGCAAGTAACAAATCTCTCTACTATCGAGTCAACACATAACCATTTCAAAACCCAAGTTCAAGTCCACAACAATCACGAGAAGGGAGAACAAGGTCTGAACAACTAGGTGGGCAAGACAATTCTGCAAGTGGGGTTTGTAACATGAAACCAAAACTTCCAACAATTTTAGAACAAGGTTTAACACAATCGCTTACAAGGTGGCTGCGAGGTAAGAACCCAACTTTGCATACATTCAAACTGTGAAATGGAAACTTGACAGGGAAACAAGCCTCTCATGAGTAGAGTAGGAGGTAATAATACTACATTAAAAGAACCCAGAACCGACTATCTCTTTTTTTTACCATAAAAACACTCCAGGATTCTATTGAGGGACGTGGGTGATAACAAAATGAAATTTCCATAATTTTATCAACAAAAAGGCACAACAACAACAAGTCATTCACCCCGGGCGCAACCATATCTGAATAACTTCAACATGAAGGAGCATTAAACGAATCCAACTTGCAACATTCGAAACACCAACCAATATCATTTGCACAGACAAAGTATACATTTAACCACGATATCTTTCAAAAAGAAAACACTCTACATATGAGTTCTAAGAGCCAACAAAAATATTTTATCCAGAGCAAGTCTACAATGATGAATGGAAGGGCGAGAGTCACCATATCTATAAGGAAAGCACCGAAAAAACACAAAGACTACTGCTATTCTCCCAATGGCCGAGCGAAACGGAGGCAAACTAACCAGAGCAACCAAAAATGTGCGACAAGGTGAGGGTGGTGAGCTCGAGGTGGGGTAAGACTGATGTGCAGTAAATGCACGTCGCTTCTCCACCCTCTCATTAATGGCCATCAACCATAGATAGGGTGGAGTGCATCCAAACTTCATCATTTGCATTAATCAACCATATTCAAATCCAACATGTCACTTCTACTTTTCCAAATTGAAACGAAAACCCTCCTATACCATAGTTTTATACCAACACCATAATATAATATGTCCCATATTTCTAATAAGTTCCAATTTGCAAGGATCGATTGACCTCAAAAGAATTGCACAAACCATAATTATTGTCCACCGAACATAACCAATACCATAACACAATATGCCATGAATGCAATATTTCATAACCAATGTGTGTGAGAGTTGGAGTTCAAGTTTTAATCATAGATGTATAACAATTATAACCAAAGTGACTGTCACTTCAAAACTTTCGTTTGACTTTTAAATTTCCATCCCTTATCATCATTGATTGCATGTGAAAACTTGTTTGAATTTCCGTGTTTTTCTCAAACTGTAATATGCTTCGTAAGGTTGTTATGTGCACAATTCAGAGAAGGGTTTGTTTTCCACCATGATTTAAACAAGGGGGTCCCACCTATCTAGTATATTATTATATATATGTATATAAATAATAAGGCATTGCAACCCATTTGCAGGCAGGGGTATTACATTGCACTTCTGGGCGTCAAAAACCAAGAAGCTGGAAGGAGAGGAAAGGATCAAGGAATCATAGGAGGATGCATCTTCATCAAGTTGAGGTATGATATGGTATGTATTATCCATGTTTTATCAATATATCAATGGTTTTCCCTCCATTTTATTTGTGTTCTTCTCATGAATGAATTGGATTTGATTATATAAATGGTTAATCAAGTTAGATCTAAATCATTCTGATTATTCCAAACACTAGAGATAAAAGAGGGTTGGTAGTGTTTGTTACTTGTGTGTAGGAAGTAAGTGATTGGAGTTGGAGTTGGAGTTTAAGATCTAAAACAACCAAGACATACATGAAGATCCATCAAACAAAAGTATGTCAATCTACCCCTCTTCTGTGTAAAAGTAATTGTTTTCCTTCTAGAACTAGGAAAACCATAAGGAATCTACTCCCTTTATGTCTAGGATTACTAGGCTAATCCTAGAGAGATTTTGCTGTGTATTCAAAAAGATCCCTGTGATCGAAAATCCCATAAAAAATATGGAATCACAAAACCATTATTCAAGAAGATATTATCATAGACCAACATCTACTACAAATTGGAGAAGCTTCAACAATGACACATGGAATCAAGGGAAATAAAATTATGAAACAACCAGACACCAAGGATTACAAACGAAAATAATTGATTTTGGATGGATGGATCATCATCAATGGAGAAAATAAAGAAGGAACATAAGAAAATCATATTACTTGGTTTCATCACACGTGAAGCCTTTAATTGCAAAGCTTTGAGGACACAATTTTTTGAAGGAGGGTACTATGTTATGACCCAAGGGGAGCATATATGGATAAACGCATATGATACAACCCCAAGGGGGGGAATACATGGGCCTAAATGTACGTGTAATGTGTAAATATTTATGTAATAGGGTCAACCTAGTAGTAAAGGGGCCTCATGTGCAAGTGTGAATAGGTATATATAGAGATAATGTATTCATTATTGGAGACACGTGAATTGTGATGTATGAATGCAATTGGTTATTGGGAGGAGGTTCTCGTACTATTTAAGGAGTTATTTTTTAACTTATATATATTGGAGTTGTGGTCCATGCTCACATCTTGTACATGGTGTGTACTTATGTTATTTTATGATATTTGTAAGCATTTAGTTCATTACACAAACCATTCCAATATATTAGCAACATCCGTACCAAAATCATTATGCAACATGGTTCTCGAATACATTCTCATGCACAACAATATCTCACCCCTTATGACCCATTACAGACTCAAAATCATGATGCGGAAGCACAAAAATACCAGCAAGGACCATTACAATATTTTAACATGACTAAGCTAACTAGATCCGAACCCAGGTAGGGACAATATTGATCATGATAGTATCGATGAAATCACCCTCTCACTCTCTTATCTTCGCATTAACCTTTTTCTCGTTACATTGTTTTCTTGTTTGTACTTTTCCTTTGTTGCTTCTTGGATTCCTTCGTCAACTATCTTCTCAGCTTACCATTGGCACCCAATGCTTTTTAATTTTTCTGCTGATTTTTCTCTTTTAGTTAGCCCTTGGCACTTTTAACTATTTCTGCCACTTTTAATCTCCCATATGGACCAAATTCTTTCCCAATATTATGTTATTTCAAAAAATGAAGGGCCCAACAGGCCCTAACCACAAACATTGATTTTCCCCAAGTCAACCTTACACTTCTTTCCCAGGGCCTTCCTAAAAAAAAGGGCCCAACTCTGGTACAATTTTGAGGGCCTATTGGTAGAAGATGTCATATTTTTCCACCCAATCCTACCACTTCCTTACTAGAATGGAAGCTCCCACAACAACATCCAGCTCTGTAAGCCTAGTGGCAAGCATAGTCTACCACTCGTTTTCTGCAATCGAATCCAACTGATGCATTTTGATGTATGCATATTAAACTACAGGTCTAAAGTCCATGAGTTCTTTCTTGGATGCTTGCACAACTTCATACATTTCATCTAGTTTTTCGTCTACTTCCTGTATTTCAACAAAATCGGCTTGTTGTGCAATGAGGTCAATTATTTCCTGTGCTTGTACATTCATTTGTTAGATTTGAACTCAAAGTTCTTCTATCAAATTGTTCCTTCATTCTAATAGACCCACCTTGTTGTTAACCATTGTAAAGATCTTGTTGCATTCTCTATTTCGTTTATGATGGGATGATCAAACTGTATCTCCTTTGATAATGACTTGGGTGATATTTTCGAGCATAGCCTTGGGATAATCCTACTCCTTAAGCCAAATAGATTTTATCTGCTATTGGAGAGTGTTTGTTTTCTTTGCTAATTGAGACCATGCTTCTGCCATAAGTTCAACCAATCACACTGGAGAAACATGGGTAATATCTTCTGGTAGCTCAGGGGAAATTTGCAGGATCTTAGGCCAAACTTCGACAAATTTTCCAGAGATGGCGACCGAGTTTGATTGAACCTAGTCACACATGGAGTATGCTTGGTCCATGTCCTCCAATACCATATCAAGTTCATTACGAAAGTGTTGTGTCTACTGTGTGAGTTCTACATTAGCCTCCTCGACAGAATAATCTGTTGCTCTATCTATGCAGCCGAAGATATGAAAATATTCAGTAGTTGTAGGTGGTCCAAGCTAAAAATTATTCACTCTGGACTGAAGGATCTATAGGGAGCCTTGAAGCAAGTGGTTGGCCACTTGCAATTGACCTCTCAGAAAAACTAGAGGTAGATGCACCTTTGAGACTTGTAGAAGTTGCTTGAAAAATATGAGCGAGTTGCTCTTGCACATTAGGAGGAAGTAAAGAAACAACCTCTGGATTTTCGAGACATAGTTGCAAGATCTCGCAACAATGGTGAGGGTCTTAGATGAATGGCGCAACTTGGTCCTAAATGGAACTAGTATTGTGGGCCGAGTTGGTTTCTTCATGAGTATCTATGGGGTCTTTAGGAGGTTCATGGGTGGAGTGAGCTATTTCCTATGTAGATTTCTATGGATCAAGATTAGGGATACTCTTTGAATGGATATTGGATGAAGGAAATGGCANACAAGTATTAAATACAAAGGATCAAGGATGGTTTTTATGTGTTATATATAATAGTGCAAAAGAAATAAACCTAAACAAAGTTACATGAATGTGTATAGAAATTACACAAATGTGTACATGGAGATAAAAGAAAAAGAATGAACCATATCATTAAAACACATGTGTGAGACATAAACAATAATCTGATTTTCATTTATTTCATTCCAAGATACAAAACTGAGTTCTCTTTGCAAACCCCTGTGAGGGTAGGGACCAAAGTCAGATTTAGAATCTTTCGATGGGAACCATACAAAAAGACTCTAACAACAAGAAGAAAACTGAAGCTAAATATCTGGATCACCTTGCGACAAAATGTTGTCACTTGTCTCTTCAAGATATTCTTTATCAGTTATGAAATTCAACTCATACACAAACAAGAATACACAGACTGCCAAAGATAAATCATACACCTTTAAAACAAGCTGCTGAAATATGTGATTCAATTTTTTGAATCCTGCTGCCTTCAATAAGACCCTGTTGTCATCAAGAGGGTTAAGCCTTGTAGTAAACTTAGAATGAAGTAAAGTTGAAACTATCTCACTACTATAGAGAAAACCTTATGGCTGTAGTTCCCCTTCTATTCTCTCCTCCTTGTCTCTTCATCTCATTGAGATTTTCTTCCTTCTCAATAAGTTATGGTAGTTCAACTACCTTTCTTTAGTTAATCCAAATTAGCTTAACTAATTAGTTGAGACAAATAATAATAGTATATATAAACAAGGGTCTAATTAATAATAACTAAATAGGCGAGACCCCTTGTGACTCACAATTACTTCCTTTTAATAGTCATCAAACACGAAATATCAACTCAATCATTTGGTTCAAATATCCTCCTTGTAACTTCCATGCTCATTTTTATAATCAAATATCTAAATATCAACAAAAAACAATATCATCATATCCAAAAAAACATTATATCCATACCATCCAAAAAAATTGCCTAAATATATGCTTGTTGTCCAAAACTTTGTCAAAGTAAAAATATTGTCTTCTACATAAAAAATAACATTAATCCTCATCAAAAACCATATTTACTGTGAGAGGCATTTGGACTCTTTTCACTATTGTCCCCTTTTCATTTTTTTGTGACAGCCTTTAGCTGGTTGGAACCTTGAGGCTGAACTGCACTAATAACATGAGAACAATAATCTTTAAGACGAAGGCAGGAGGACACAGATTTGGAAGACTCTTTGGAGGAGTTGGAGGGAGTGGATACTCCTTTTCCTTTGTCCTGCACAGGCTCGAGAATATCAATTTTCAACCTTTTACTAGCATGAGATGACTACATGGGTGAGACAACATGATCAGCTTGGGAAATTTGATTCGTTGGTGGTGGTGGAGGGGGTAATGGCAAGGAAGTAGCAGGCCAACTGTGGTGATGAACAACAGGCTGGTGGACAATCTCTTTCCAACCATCGTTGGCAGGTGGTTTTGGTCACATTGATGCATGAGGAGGGACTCAGATACCATAAAAATTTTGATGTGCTTGGAAGTGAGGTATTTTAGGTCGGGGCTGGAGGATCCCTTGGCCTGCTAGGTTGAAGAACCCATCTTGAAAAAGATGATTCAATTCTTGTGGATCGACATCGAAATGTATGGAAAATCGAGGTCTTCTATGAACTCTTTGCCAATTTCCTCTGCCATTACTGCCTCTGCTGAAGAAACTCATCCTGAAGAAATGTTCCAATTAGTTATGAAAACTCTTGACAGTCCATGCATGAACCCTACTAAATAAAATCTAAGGTTGGCTCTATCATTCTCAACAGAATCACATGCAATCAATCCATTCATCATACTACTCAAATACATAATTAATTACTATTGAACAGGGAATGATAGGTTTATTGGGAAGGTGAGGGGTTTATAATGAGCGAAAAGTGGTAGCATGGACAGGAACCACCAGTGGATATTGTTCAAGCAAACACATGTGCAACTTCCATAAAAACAATATTTCCATTTCCAAATTTCAAAATCCAGTCCTTTCCTTTTCCTTCTTTTAAAATGCAATTCAAAATAACAGGAATTAAAGTGAATTTGGGAAGATGGTGGGCTTGTAAGGAGCAAAAATTGGTATAATCAATGGGAAATGAGATGGACACTATTCCATTAAATAAAATAACATTTTCTCTTTAAAATGACATATCCTTAATTGCCAAAAAATAAACATTTTTAACTGTAGGCAATCTTAAGGTTCAAGACACAACAACTTCCATATCAAACCCAAAGCAGAAGTCCAGGACTGTCAAACTCAACCATTTAATTTCTATCCTTTCTTCTTTCATGTTTGATTGAACATCAACACAATTTATATATAGACTGTCCATAATTCCAACTAACAATGACCATGTTCAAATTACTTAGAGAAGACATGGGGAGGTCGAGGAAAAGAACATGCCATTGAACTTAATCATTTACATCAACCAAATTTAATTGCTGTACAATGGACTGGGTTCGAGTCCCTCTATTATATTAGTTGGTCACCCTTTCTCCTTCTAACAATCAAACAACTCGAAGTAATGCTGAGCCAAAATAATTATAACCAATTTCTTCCCACTATACAATTTTTTTCTTTTAATTTTGAGAGCTCTTTTCATATGATGGACTATCAACATAATCATTCCATCAATTAAAATATAACACATCAAGTGCACAATGGAGTGTAACATAAGCAAACAAATTTTCAACATACGAGGCTGGTATATACTTTCAGTAATTGCTATGTGATAGGCTGGGTTCAAAACCATGGTTTTTTATTTATTTATTCACTATACGACCTTCAAAAACGATAAAGACTCCTATAGGTAGTCAACCAATGAACCAAGGAGTTATGCAAGTAACAAATCTCTCTACTATCGAGTCAACACATAACCATTTAAAAACCCAAGTT
>JZKD02S0034761.1:0-26387 GCA_000966675.3 Picea glauca
ATCTAAAGGAAAGAAGCAAGATCTGAAAGTTGTGTTTTCTAAGAAAGGTAAAAGTGAGAATTTCTAATTAAAAGAGGTAAGATCTGCAAGCTTTGTGCTCTGATAAAGGTAAGAATAGTTAAAAGTTTTATATCTGAACATTTTGTGCTCTGTAGAAGTAAGATAAGTGGAAATTTTTATTTATAGAGTATGGATCTAGGTATGTTTAATAGAGTCTGTCCTAGTTTTAAAACTAGGTTATTGATAGATGAAAGAAGATTTGATATTAAGAAATCTGACAAGAATAATGAAAGATATGTTATACCTATGCATAGAAAGAATGTTTGGACCAATGAATGGATGCAGGATCCCAGAAAGAATTTATTGCAAGTTAGCTCCTATGATCCTAGTGCGTAGTACAGAAGAGGTCGGGGATCATTTAAAATAAAGAGAGGATTAACCCTCTATTATAGTTGTAGAAAACTGAGACATCTTGCTATAGAATGCCCTGGGAGAAGACCTAGTTGTCTTTGTTGCAAAGCTATGGACCATGAAGTATTGGATTGCCCCAAAATGATTTCTAAGCTTGAAGGAATGAATCTGAATCACGAAAACCATAAGGAAGCTCTAGAGGTTATAACAGAACCCCAGGAAGAATCAGAGAAAATATTGCTACAAATTAGAGAAACATTGAATGACCATCGACATGCCATATTATCATAGATCCTTAAAGGAAAAGAATGCATCGAAGCAAGATTAGGATCTTTGACATTGACTGTGTCCTATATGAGGAAACACAGGTGAATATCATGACGGAGAGAACTTGGGAAGCTATAGGAAGGCATGTTATGATTCCTTCATTAGGAGGAATAGGGTTATTCAGAGGAAAACTGGTAAAACTGTGTGGAAGGCTCCCTCAGATCCCTGTGACCGTCAATGGAACTTTGACAGAGGAAGATGTTGATATTATTAATTTTTTTAAAGACAATGCCATGTTTACCATGTTAATAGGAAAACCTTGGATTGACAGAGATCAAGCCAGACGAAAGAAAGAAGAACAAGTCTTGGAGCAGAAGAAACAAGAGTTAAACGATTTCATGACTAGAAGGATCGCATAATTGATTGAAGAACAAGAGAACAGATCGAAGCTATTTGACACTAGAGACCCTAATGTCGAAGCTTCAAGAGCACTAGAACACCCACAGAATACTGAAGTACTTACTCCAGATAAAGAATAGGTATTACTCCTAAATCCTAGGAAAGAATATCAACAACACACAGTGACTATGTTAAAAGGAGATAAGAATCAAAATGGAAAAAGACATACCGAGACGAAGCTCACTGGAAAGAAGGCTAGAAAGCTAAGTAAAAAGAGGGCTAAGATTGAAAAGTTACAGAAGATTCCAGAGGGAAATTCGCAGACAGAAAATTTGTAGAGTTGGAGCTTCTCCAGTATATTAGAACAACGACACATGGCACTTTTCCATGGTGAAGCAATATATTTGTTGGGGATATTATAACTGTTTGATCGATGCTCCGAACGGGAAGAAAGGCAATAAGGGTTCATCATCAAACTGTTAGACTGCGCCATAACAGATCAAACAAGAGTTAATGAAGGCCCATAACTGTTGCAAGTGAATCGTTACCAAGTTTCCTACTTATCCCGTTACACCATGCACGGGGAACACATTTGATAACTGAGAATTTGAAGCTCGTAGAATAAGAGAATTGTATACAATGATCATTGTGCTATTGTTGTTTTTTCTAGTGTTGTATCTAAGATCATCGTGACCCTGATAATTTTAATCCTGAGCGCGTATGTCCGACAAGCTCACTGAAGTTGAAGAATCATTAATGAAAGTTCTCCTTGACTTAAGGACTAAAATATTCATGTCGAAGAGAGGAGTGTCTACAGGTCTACAAGCATCTTCGATGACAGGACTGTCGGCCTCTCTGTCCACTGCTTGAGCCGGTCCATCTCGGCCAGTAGATGAAAAGTGAACTAAGCATAGAGATGATATCGCGAACTCCAAGATGATTCTCAGTATTTTACCTACCTATCTACCACCCCTGAGTGGCATAATCAATCGAGACAATGTGCCGAGAGATTTTGAGTACACTTTGGTCACTACGTACCTCCTGAAGGGGATATGCACCGTGCGCATAGACCAGGATAAGATCACAGCTTTGAATTTTAGCGACTTCAACCTCGATGACAAGAAGGTTTATAGCCTGATCACCCAACATAAGTATCTCACCAGAACAAAAGGAAAGAATTCAAAGATAATTCCTCAATCATGTACCCATAACCTTGCACAATCCACATTGCTCAACGTCATGAATATCCCTCACTTCAGAAGGCATCAAGAAGTGAATGCATACATCAAGTTGTTGTTGTTTTGATACCATGGAATATATTTGTGGTTGAACCACCGTATCATAGTGGATCTGACAGTGATCAATGGGATCACAAGGCTAAGCTTGCAAGGCCCTGACCCATAGGAGTTCTACCCCGGAAAGACCGCATATCGTTCTCTTGCAAAGAATATAAAGGACACTTACGATGATGTCAAGAATCGACCCACCCAATTCACGGGGTTCGTAGTCAACCTCGCAGGGAAGTGAACAAAAGGAATTTAGATGAATTGGGCGCAATACCTGGTAAAACAGTTAGAAATCAACTGCAGGGAATCACAAGATCAAGGATACGAATTCCACTTCAACCAACTTCTCATACAATTCGCTTTCATCGCATGGGAGATGTCAGAAGGTGCGACCTTCCCGGATATCGAGTCGTTTGAACATTTGGCCGCGAAGTTCAGTACATTGTGGTACTCGAATGACATGAATAAGCAGTGGCAATCAAATGCCTTGTTCCACACATATTACAACCAGTTGAAGACATATATCTAGTCTAAGCCTCGTATAAACCCAAACACTCTCCACAGGTTCAAGCCCTTGATGAAATTCAGCACGGACCACCATTTCATCTATATCACAGCATGCGTTGATGAGAACAAACAACAACTACAATCAAACTACAAGTTGATGGAGGAGGATTTGGAGGAAATCACCAAGGAATGGTCGGGGGACCTCGTCATCCCAGTAGACCCCACATAGATATCTTATATTGACAGTCCAGAAGCATCACATGATACACCTAGACCTAGAAAGATAAAGAATACCGAAGAGGTCCAGGATTTAGACAACACATCCATCAAGACCGCTTCCATATCAACAAAGCAAGGAGGAGATGGCAGAGAGATAGATTGCACATAAGTGGAATAGAAGAAAGGTGAGGCTACACCTACTAGAGATGAGGAGAACCCCTCAAAGAAAAATAAGGTTTCCCCTATGAAACCTTCCCCGAGGAAGAAATCGAAAGAAACCATGACCAAATTTGAGACCACCCTCACCTCAGACAACTTCGACTTCATCATTGTAGCCCTGAATGATGCTTCACTGGAGATAAAAGAGAAGAAAGAAGCTAAGAAGGAGGAGGTTTTCAATCGGATCAAGGTTGAAATTCAAGGAGTGCAGTATGCACTACAGTCTAGCCGCGTAGTTTCCACTGCGCCTCCATCATTAGAAACACCAGAACTAGGTGATGATCCATCTCAACTACACTGCATTGTTGAAACAGTTGAAGCTATCCTTCGACGAGCTCAGGAAGAAACAACACAAGTCACCTAGGATTTAGCGCAAGTACAAAAATACCTTAAGGAGAAATGCAGTGCTGCAGAACAAGAAAATATTTCTCTACAAGCGAAATGGGATGAAGAAAAAGCACAGTTACAGCAAAGCAAAGGACAGTTTCTTGCAGAGAAACTAAAAGTTAAGGAAATGGTCAACAGATCACTTCGCTCTGTGACAGTTTTCAAAGTGAATACTGAAGAGAGAGTTCCAAAATAGGTGACACAACTTGAAGAGGTAATCTAGCAGCTCCAACAGTGCATAGCAGACTTGGAGCTCCGCATTGTGCTTGAGACCCCTCAAGATGTAAGAGACATAAGGGAAGAAACTGCCTGCAGCACAGTTGACAGATTAAAAGATATTGCATTGGAATGCAAGCAGCTGAGTAACCACAATGCTCACACCTATGAAATCCTCACTGAGAACCCTGAGTTACAGGTGTTGGAGTCACAACTCCAGGAAGTGAAGCAACACACAGACACACTTCAGGCACAACTGAAGGCCCTATTAGCTGTAGACAAAATGAATAGGTCTCACGAGCAATGCACAACCCAACAACAGATCCATTTGATCCAAAGAAAAGTGATGGACATAACTTAACAACTCCAACCAGTACAATATAAGGCATGCCTGTTATTTACAGAGGTCGAGATCCAAGGAGCAGAGCTAGAACATGTTGTCATCATATAAAAACAACTCCTAGAAGGGCTAGTGAACGACACAGTGATCCAAGAGTTCACTGAACAAGAGGCCACAACAAATCATCAAGTCGAAGCAGCTCGATCCAAGCTCGAGGAGTTTGAAGCATAACTAGGCAGACCATAGTGACTCAGGACGAGTCACATGTGATTGTTGGGGGCCTGTTGGCCCTTGACCAAGTTTTGGAGTTTCTAGGTCATGTTGACCTATTTTAAGACTTCGAAATCCTATTGAAGGAGGAGTGCAATTCGAAGTGGAGATCATGATATCTCGGCCCACTTTGGGATCATTTTTGGGTTTTTGGGAATATGTAACGGGAATGGGATGTCGGCCCATGGGTTTACCCATGTTTAGGCCTATTTTGTATGTATAAATAGAAGGATAGGCAATGTAAGAAGTAGTCGAATAGTATATCTATGTGATGTAGGCTAAGTTCCAAGAGTTGGATCTATGTGATCAAGGCTTTGTGCATTCTGTGTAAGACTTGTAGAGATGAGTGCAAGTCCTTGTGCGAGACTATAGACGACTTAGTGTTGTAACGCAAGGAAGAAGGATCTAGCGAGCTGTGTAGATCTTCTATCCTATGCAGAGTAAGGGTTTTGAAGGCTTTGTTCTTGTAACCGATTGACTGAAGACAAGAAAGAAGAAGAGTTGGTGGACGTAGCCCCAGGGTGGGGGTGAACCATGTAAACATTGTGTTATGTGCTTGTGCTTGTCTTGATATGTTCACATGTTATTTGCTAAGTTCTTTGATATGTTTAGATAGATCTACTTCTACTTTGTGCTTATGATATGTGAGAGTATTAGATCTGATCCATATGAATGTTCTTAGTGCTTGATCTGCTAGATATGACCTATCTATTGATGCTAAGTGCTTAAGTACGTTATCACAGTGTGAATGTTGTGAAGCCTTGTTTTATCAATGAAGTGATTAATCATTAGATATTGTAGAACTAATGGTGATAAGTGCTTTATTAGGTAGTACAATCACAGATTTGTGTCCCAGCTAAGGTTGCAAACACTGGAGTTTTGAAACCACCCTTGCCTCTACCTCGGGTGAGACTTCATCTGCTTCGCAGGTGTTGCCGAAAGGGCTGGTAGTTAGGGCTTTGTTGGTGCGTTGTTGTAGTGTTGAACCATGGGTATACCCCTATCCCAACAAGTACAATATTAGGTTCATGGAGTTGGTAAAATATGTCTCATACATGGATACCGATCAATAATAGGCAGAACACTTTGTGTATGGGTTAAACCCTAAGATAAGGGCCATGGTATGGATGTGGAAACCATCGTCAGTAGCTAAAGCAGTTGAAAATGCACATTATGCAGAGGATCATATGATCTTAAATAGAGGTATGAGATCAACCTTTCCACAACATCCTGGATTCATGGGGAAGGCCCCTAGGTTCTTCTCCAGAGCAGGGAGCTCTAGGTCATCTCCTTATGGAAATAGAGTCTCACCTAGGGAAGTTGCTATAGATATCTCAGTGGTAGCGAGTGTAACATCCCACTCATCACCAATGATGCAGGCATGTCCACAACCTTCTTAGGGAGCAACAAGTAGGGGTAGGGGCTCCAGGGGAAAGAACTCATTTCAGATACCGTCACCGGGAAATGCACATGTTCCATTGAGTGTTATGTGTTGGGGGTGTGGAGGACCCCATTACTAGCATGACTACCCAGAGTTGCAAGTAGGATTTGTGCATATAGAAGGAAAGGCCTCGATGGGAAGAGTGAGTAGTAGCCACCAGATTTATGTAGCGGTTAATAATTTCCAGGAAGAACATCAATCCATGGTGGAGGAGTCGTCAGGTACACTAAATCATGTCAGTGTTAAAATTTTATTTTATTCTGGTGCTACAGATAGTTTCATTTCACATTTTTCATTAGAAAAGTGTGGGTTGGTAGCCTACAAGCACGATGAATTTAAAAAAACAAGCAGTAGGACCTAGCGTTGATAATTTCCATCTAGACCTGGGAGCTTGTACTACTAGGTTGAAGGTATACTTCAATGCTCTAGGGACATATGACCTAATCATTTGAATGGACTAGTTAGAAGCCCATCGAGCTATGGTAGATTTTTTCACGAAAAGGGTGCTTTGTGTTGATGATGAAGGAAGGTCAATAGAGATCCACGGTGTACGGAGGAAAGTCTCTCTACGCTTTATCTTGACCATGAAGGTTAAAAATTGCATGAGGAAATGTTATCGATTATATGTAGTGGAAGAAGTCAATGAAAGGAAAGGACCCTCCTTGGATCAATACCTATTATTGTCAGAGTTTAAGGATGTTTTTTTGAAAGAGTTTCCAGTGTTACCTCTTGAGAGGGAGCTTGATTTTACCATTGAGATAAAACCTAGTGTGAAGCCAATTTCCATGAATCTGTATAGGATGTTAGTGCCAAAACTTTGTGAGTTGCAGATGAAGTTGAAAGAACTACTTAACTTAGGGATAATAATGCCTAGTTTCTCACCTTGGGGTACACCAGTAATTTTTGTGAAGAAGAAGGATGGTTCCTTATGACCGTATATAGATTATAGGGAATTGTACCTTGCTACAGTGAAAAATAGGTACCCAATGCCACAGATAGATGATCTCTTTGATTAGATGAAAGGAGCAGTGGTGTTCTCAAAATTGATTTACGATCAAGGTATCACCAGTTAAGGATTAAGGAAGGATATATTCCTAAAACTTCATTTCAAACTCAGTTTGGGCATTACGAGTTCGTTGTAGTACCCTTCAGTTTGACCAATGCGCCAACAGAATTCATGAGCCTCATGAATGGTGTATTATGAAAGTACTTAGACTTCTTTGTACAGGTCTTTCTGGATGATATCCTCATCTATTCCAAGAACAAAAGAGAACATGAGTAACACTTGCGAGTGGTGTTTTCATGCCTTAGAGAGAATAAATTGTTTGTAAAGTTGTCGAAGTGTTTTTTCTTCTAGAAAGAAATTCACTATTTAGGTCATATCATTTCTGGTGAAGGAATCTCAATGGACCCAGAAAAGGTAAAGGCCATTATGGAATGGCTAGTGTCGAAAAATGATCATGAGGTAAGAAGCTTCATGGGGCTAGTAGTTTATTATCAGTGATGTGTGGAAGGGTTCTCTAAAATAGCGAAACCCATCACCACTTTGTAGTGAAAGGGGGTTAGGTATGAA
Source organism: Picea glauca (assembly GCA_000966675.3). Taxonomy (NCBI): domain Eukaryota; kingdom Viridiplantae; phylum Streptophyta; class Pinopsida; order Pinales; family Pinaceae; genus Picea; species Picea glauca. The sequence continues at coordinate 7,536 of JZKD02S0034761.1, forward strand.
TGGATAGAAGAATTTAATAGTGCATTCATCGAGCTTAAGAGGTTACTAACTAGTGCAACAATCCTACGAGTGTCAGATATGGAAAACTACTTCACAGTCTGCACGGATTCCTCGAAGCAAGGATTGGGGGCCATGATAATGCTAAATGGAGGAGTGATAGCACATGCGTCAAGGAAGTTGAAGCAACATGAGGATATTTACACTACTCATGATTTAGAGTTGGAATCTGTAATGCTAGCCATGAAACTTTGGAGGCACTATATAGTGGGGAGAAACTTTGAGCTCAAAATGGACCATGAAAGTTTAAAACATCTCTTCACTTGAAGGGATCTCAATGCTAGGAAAAGGCGACAGATTGAGTTTATGAGTGAGTACGATTTTGGAATGTTTTACATCAAGGGAAAGAAAAATGTGGTCATGGATTTCTTGAGTAGGAGACCACATGTCTTCTCCTTAGTACCCTTAAAATTCAATCTTAGGGAACATGTGTTGGGAAAAATTCTTGGAGATAGTTGGTATTTAAAGGTTACTTCAACCCTCCAAAGTGGAAGGCAGTTAGATCCAAAGTATGAAGGATATAACCTAGAAGCAAATGGGCTATTAAGATATCAAGGAATGATGTACATCCCTGAAGATGGGGATATTTGAAGCATCATACCCAAGGAATCCCATAAAGAACTTTATTGTGCACATCCGGGTGTGAAGAAAATGTACACAGACATGAAGAATATTTTATTCTTGGTAGGAATGAAGTGTGATGTAGTCCATTTCGTTGCCAAGTGCCTAGAGTGTCAACAAGTGAAAGCTGATCACCACCACCTGGGAGATCTCCTACAATCGCATGATGTCCCTATGTCCAAATGGGAAGTCATTTCTATGGATTATGTTGTGGGATTGCCGCTCACATTGCAAGACATAATTCCATTCTTGTGATAGTTGATAAGTTGACCAAGAGTGCTCATTTTATTCCAGTTAGAGACACATATGATATCACTGATGTGGAACGCATGTTTGTAAGTGAGGTCATCCTTTTTCACGGGTTAGCCAAGAATATCATTTTAGACAGGGACTCCAGATTCACTTGTAGGTTTTGGACAAGTTTGCAGTCAGTGTTGGGGACTCAGTTGAACTTAAGAACAACTTATCATCCTGAAATAGATGGGAAAACTGAGAGAGTAAATCAAGTTATGGAAGACATGATTAGGATGTATGTTATGGATAATCAAACCCATTGGGAGAAGTAGCTACCTTTGGTAGAGTTCGCCTATAATAACAGTTTTCATAGCTCCATTGGAAAGCCACCCTACAAAGCTATGTATGAAGGCCATGCAAAACATTGTTGAGTTGGGAAAGGTTAGAAGACTGAGTGATAGTTGAGCCAAAATCAATTCAAGAGATGGAGGAGCAGGTGATTCAGATTAGGCAGAGACTAAAGTAAGCATAGGATAAACAAAAAATTTATGTTGATGAACACAGTACCTATCGAATTTATAAAGTGGTAGATCAAGTTTTCATTCATATCAAGCCTAATAAGAGTACCATTTGGTTAGGGAAGGGGAAAAAGTTGTCGACTCAATTTATAGGACCATTCAAAATCTAAGAGAGAATTGGACCCATTGCCTATTGTCTCGTACTTCCACCCCACTTGCATAAAACTCATAATGTTTTTCATGTATATGTTCTACGTCATTATGTTGCTGACGAAACTCATAAACTGAATTGGAAGGAATTGAAAGTATCAGACGTGGGAACCCTCACAGTAGAACCATTACACATATTGGACCGTAGGGTCCAAAATCTCAGGAACCGTCTGGTAGACCAAGTTAAGGTCCAGTGAGACAAGTATATCCCATGATATGCTACTTGGGAGGATGCCGACACCTTACGACGATATCATCTCTCACATTTTTTGACCACCTCGGGAATATGTTTCTTGAAGGTTGGGTGTATGTAATGCCACCTTTTGAAAAAGACAACTAGGATTACCTAAGGCCTAATAACCTTTATTTTATATTCACTGTGAAACTATTAATGATACACTTGAACTTTTAAGACGTATGAACCTATGTGAATGTTTAACGTTATTTGAATGATGATGGATATTATGCAATCTGTTATGTGAATGGAAATTCTATGAATGTTTAACGTTATTTGAATGATGATGGATATTATGAAATCTATTATGTGAATGAAAATTCTATGAATGTTTAACGTTATTTGAACTATGATGGATATTATGCAATCTATTATGAGAATGTCAATTCTATGAGTGTTTAACATTATTTGAATTATGGGGATATCGTGCGATCTATTTCTAACTTGAAAATTTTGACATTTAAAGTTGTTGGTACATGGATACCGAATTGAGACTTTGGTTGAATGCATTTACATGATGATAATGCATATATATGTATGATTTTGTGTTATAGACTAATCTGTAGGTCAATGGGCTATGCAATAGCCAAAAAATAATAATAATAAAATTTGATGTCGTGAACACCCACTGATAAACAATATGGTATGAATATTTGTATGTGAAATTATGTTGGTTCAAATGCATTGCTATGATATATGGACCAGTGCTGGTTTTTTAGGTGGTGAGACTGCCTAAAACTGAATATACGATGATAAAATTCCCAGCAACGCAATGCCACTGTATGTTCCATGGTAGGGTGTGGACCCTAGTATTATTAGGAGGGGTGGAGGAATTTCCCACCATGTATCCTATGAAGCCTAGATGTGATGTCCCAAAAGACTAAAATATTTTGAAATTTGAATTTGCTGAAAATTCATTCCGTTTTTAGTAAATTCTAATTTGGAAATTTTTTTCCATTTATGGCAATTTCGAATTTCGAATTTGATAATTGTAATTAATTATTATGACTATTGGGCAGAGACCTGACTTGACTCAACTAACTATTTGACTATGACACTTGTATGAAAAAATAATATTTTATATTGATTGCAGGAGGACAAATGGAACAACCATGTTAAATTTAGCTGACCATGACTCCATGAGTGGGGNACGGGAATGGGATGTCGGCCCATGGGTTTACCCATGTTTAGGCCTATTTTGTATGTATAAATAGAAGGATAGGCAATGTAAGAAGTAGTCGAATAGTATATCTATGTGATGTAGGCTAAGTTCCAAGAGTTGGATCTATGTGATCAAGGCTTTGTGCATTCTGTGTAAGACTTGTAGAGATGAGTGCAAGTCCTTGTGCGAGACTATAGACGACTTAGTGTTGTAACGCAAGGAAGAAGGATCTAGCGAGCTGTGTAGATCTTCTATCCTATGCAGAGTAAGGGTTTTGAAGGCTTTGTTCTTGTAACCGATTGACTGAAGACAAGAAAGAAGAAGAGTTGGTGGACGTAGCCCCAGGGTGGGGGTGAACCATGTAAACATTGTGTTATGTGCTTGTGCTTGTCTTGATATGTTCACATGTTATTTGCTAAGTTCTTTGATATGTTTAGATAGATCTACTTCTACTTTGTGCTTATGATATGTGAGAGTATTAGATCTGATCCATATGAATGTTCTTAGTGCTTGATCTGCTAGATATGACCTATCTATTGATGCTAAGTGCTTAAGTACGTTATCACAGTGTGAATGTTGTGAAGCCTTGTTTTATCAATGAAGTGATTAATCATTAGATATTGTAGAACTAATGGTGATAAGTGCTTTATTAGGTAGTACAATCACAGATTTGTGTCCCAGCTAAGGTTGCAAACACTGGAGTTTTGAAACCACCCTTGCCTCTACCTCGGGTGAGACTTCATCTGCTTCGCAGGTGTTGCCGAAAGGGCTGGTAGTTAGGGCTTTGTTGGTGCGTTGTTGTAGTGTTGAACCATGGGTATACCCCTATCCCAACAAGTACAATATTAGGTTCATGGAGTTGGTAAAATATGTCTCATACATGGATACCGATCAATAATAGGCAGAACACTTTGTGTATGGGTTAAACCCTAAGATAAGGGCCATGGTATGGATGTGGAAACCATCGTCAGTAGCTAAAGCAGTTGAAAATGCACATTATGCAGAGGATCATATGATCTTAAATAGAGGTATGAGATCAACCTTTCCACAACATCCTGGATTCATGGGGAAGGCCCCTAGGTTCTTCTCCAGAGCAGGGAGCTCTAGGTCATCTCCTTATGGAAATAGAGTCTCACCTAGGGAAGTTGCTATAGATATCTCAGTGGTAGCGAGTGTAACATCCCACTCATCACCAATGATGCAGGCATGTCCACAACCTTCTTAGGGAGCAACAAGTAGGGGTAGGGGCTCCAGGGGAAAGAACTCATTTCAGATACCGTCACCGGGAAATGCACATGTTCCATTGAGTGTTATGTGTTGGGGGTGTGGAGGACCCCATTACTAGCATGACTACCCAGAGTTGCAAGTAGGATTTGTGCATATAGAAGGAAAGGCCTCGATGGGAAGAGTGAGTAGTAGCCACCAGATTTATGTAGCGGTTAATAATTTCCAGGAAGAACATCAATCCATGGTGGAGGAGTCGTCAGGTACACTAAATCATGTCAGTGTTAAAATTTTATTTTATTCTGGTGCTACAGATAGTTTCATTTCACATTTTTCATTAGAAAAGTGTGGGTTGGTAGCCTACAAGCACGATGAATTTAAAAAAACAAGCAGTAGGACCTAGCGTTGATAATTTCCATCTAGACCTGGGAGCTTGTACTACTAGGTTGAAGGTATACTTCAATGCTCTAGGGACATATGACCTAATCATTTGAATGGACTAGTTAGAAGCCCATCGAGCTATGGTAGATTTTTTCACGAAAAGGGTGCTTTGTGTTGATGATGAAGGAAGGTCAATAGAGATCCACGGTGTACGGAGGAAAGTCTCTCTACGCTTTATCTTGACCATGAAGGTTAAAAATTGCATGAGGAAATGTTATCGATTATATGTAGTGGAAGAAGTCAATGAAAGGAAAGGACCCTCCTTGGATCAATACCTATTATTGTCAGAGTTTAAGGATGTTTTTTTGAAAGAGTTTCCAGTGTTACCTCTTGAGAGGGAGCTTGATTTTACCATTGAGATAAAACCTAGTGTGAAGCCAATTTCCATGAATCTGTATAGGATGTTAGTGCCAAAACTTTGTGAGTTGCAGATGAAGTTGAAAGAACTACTTAACTTAGGGATAATAATGCCTAGTTTCTCACCTTGGGGTACACCAGTAATTTTTGTGAAGAAGAAGGATGGTTCCTTATGACCGTATATAGATTATAGGGAATTGTACCTTGCTACAGTGAAAAATAGGTACCCAATGCCACAGATAGATGATCTCTTTGATTAGATGAAAGGAGCAGTGGTGTTCTCAAAATTGATTTACGATCAAGGTATCACCAGTTAAGGATTAAGGAAGGATATATTCCTAAAACTTCATTTCAAACTCAGTTTGGGCATTACGAGTTCGTTGTAGTACCCTTCAGTTTGACCAATGCGCCAACAGAATTCATGAGCCTCATGAATGGTGTATTATGAAAGTACTTAGACTTCTTTGTACAGGTCTTTCTGGATGATATCCTCATCTATTCCAAGAACAAAAGAGAACATGAGTAACACTTGCGAGTGGTGTTTTCATGCCTTAGAGAGAATAAATTGTTTGTAAAGTTGTCGAAGTGTTTTTTCTTCTAGAAAGAAATTCACTATTTAGGTCATATCATTTCTGGTGAAGGAATCTCAATGGACCCAGAAAAGGTAAAGGCCATTATGGAATGGCTAGTGTCGAAAAATGATCATGAGGTAAGAAGCTTCATGGGGCTAGTAGTTTATTATCAGTGATGTGTGGAAGGGTTCTCTAAAATAGCGAAACCCATCACCACTTTGTAGTGAAAGGGGGTTAGGTATGAATGGATAGAAGAATTTAATAGTGCATTCATCGAGCTTAAGAGGTTACTAACTAGTGCAACAATCCTACGAGTGTCAGATATGGAAAACTACTTCACAGTCTGCACGGATTCCTCGAAGCAAGGATTGGGGGCCATGATAATGCTAAATGGAGGAGTGATAGCACATGCGTCAAGGAAGTTGAAGCAACATGAGGATATTTACACTACTCATGATTTAGAGTTGGAATCTGTAATGCTAGCCATGAAACTTTGGAGGCACTATATAGTGGGGAGAAACTTTGAGCTCAAAATGGACCATGAAAGTTTAAAACATCTCTTCACTTGAAGGGATCTCAATGCTAGGAAAAGGCGACAGATTGAGTTTATGAGTGAGTACGATTTTGGAATGTTTTACATCAAGGGAAAGAAAAATGTGGTCATGGATTTCTTGAGTAGGAGACCACATGTCTTCTCCTTAGTACCCTTAAAATTCAATCTTAGGGAGCATGTGTTGGGAAAAATTCTTGGAGATAGTTGGTATTTAAAGGTTACTTCAACCCTCCAAAGTGGAAGGCAGTTAGATCCAAAGTATGAAGGATATAACCTAGAAGAAAATGGGCTATTAAGATATCAAGGAATGATGTACATCCCTGAAGGTGGGGATATTTGAAGCATCATACCCAAGGAATCCCATAAAGCACTTTATTGTGCGCATCCGGGTGTGAAGAAAATGTACACAGACATGAAGAATATTTTATTCTTGGTAGGAATGAAGTGTGATGTAGTCCATTTCATTGCCAAGTGCCTAGAGTGTCAACAAGTGAAAGTTGATCACCACCACCCGGGAGATCTCCTACAATCGCATGATGTCCCTATGTCCAAATGGGAAGTCATTTCTATGGATTATGTTGTGGGATTGCCGCTCACATTGCAAGACATAATTCCATTCTTGTGNTGGGAAATGAGACTATTGATTTTTTCTTGCTGTTATGAGCACTACAGAGTGAGTGTGAGGCAAGAGGAATCTGTTGGAATTGAAGTACATTGTTGGAGAGGAGATTTCAAGTTCACCCGCATGGATTCATGGTCAGGCTAGGGGGTGAATCAGACAAGTAGATTGGCTGCCCTGTTCTACAGTTGGGAGGAACGTGGTTGTTCCCTTTGGCTTCCTGCAAATTTGATTCAGATATGATACTCTACCTTATCCTGGTTAAATGTCATGTGCTGCAATCCATTTACTTCTATGAATGAATTTCTAGTTGAATGTTGTGGTGGGGAAAGATCTATCCATTACTTCCTAGTCGTTAGCTAGAAATGGACTTATTTATTAAGACAAGTTCTGTAGAGGTTACTACTCTCATAATAGAATGGACTACAGACTACATTTATCTTCTTAATTAATTATGTTGAGCAAAAGAAAATTAAATTGTTTGCATAACATGATTGAAGCCAAGCGTACCAATATCTATGACAAATTATATTTCGTGTAGATGATTATAGTATATAGTGAGTCTCCTCTAGTGAATATACGAGTTCGAATTCAAAATAAATAAACCCTATATCACTGAGATTATATTTGATATGCATATAGACCTGTACAGGTATATTATGAACATATATACATTATATAATGGGTGTTCTGTATAAGCGGCACAATGATGCTGGAGTAAACTGAATACAATAGAATCCAAAAAACTAGATAGATATATAAACATATACGTAGGAAAATAATTCAACAAACTCCACAGAGCCCATTACAAAAATTGGAGTATATGTACATCAGTAGGGTTGTAGTAGTAAATTAGTGATAACTCTGTTGATTAAAGATGCACCTATAGTATAACAACAAACTTCTGTCGTAGGAACAATGCTATTTATTTCTGGTGATTAGACTGATAAAATGCTTGATTAATAGTTGTATTAGAAACATAAGGTAAGTAGTAAATTGCATAGCGAAGCCACGGTGTTTTATGTTAATTAGGGAAATACAGGGTATCTGGTATAAAGGAGTAAAGTAATCACATGAAAAAGAAACAAATACGAATTTTGTAAGTCTCGATCTATTATAATCTCAGTCGGACAAATGTATTTTCCTGTATTCTTTCCAACCGATTTATATTAAGAAAAGAAAAACCAAAATCTGGATGGAATCCCACAGGCATAGGATTTCCCATGAACACTTCATGCAACTAGGTCATGAGTCAAATTACAAATGGGTGGATTGAGACTCAGATTAAAAACTCCTACCAATACTAATTTTATATTAGAAATAAGTGCATGAGCATAACTGAAACCTGGAAGTCATGATTGCAATCACGTGATTCCGGTGGAAAACAAACCCTTAGGTGAACTTATTACTGTGCTAGTTTTAGGTATACTACTATGCATAGCAATATCATATTGGGAATGACTGTGTAATCAATAATAAGATAAATTTTGGAAAATAACTAGAATAATTCAGGAAAAGAATTCAACTCTGTAATGACAAACCGGTTTTCGGAAATATAGAGGAGGATGTCAAATACAGAAAGTGATAGATTTGAACCTATTACTTCATTTATACCCACAATAAAATAAACTCAATACATGATTATCATATTACTTAAAGGGAATGGCTGTCTAGATATCACAAATCCAACCATGCGCAAGCTTGGCGTGCTTTCTAAGTACCAAAATATTAATACAAATTAGGGAGTACCCTTGACCAACTAATACAGAACTTGGAACAAAAAGTATTCAAAGTATTAAGGATGTGACATAGCCTTGACTATCGGTGCTAGTAAACTCGAAATAACTTAGATGGAGGGGTACTTTATTTTGGAACCCGAATACCTATTGAAGGAATGAAGAGGGCGTTCCCATGCTTCGACGTGATCACACCCTACACAAGGTAATATGAAACATTAAAATATATCCAACAGAAATAATATGATCAATTTAAGGAACAAAACGTAATTAGAAAGGGGCCGATGAAATACTTAACTGTAATGAAGGGTTTCATACCCTTCTCCATCACGCCAAACCATGTGCCTCCCAGACTGAAATGGGAAGAGGAGTTTGAGTCTCCCTGATGGGTACCCTTGCACATCAAAGGGGCCCATCATTAGCGATGAATACCAATATTTAATCCAAAAGAAACATTGCAGGGAATTATATGCGTATAATTATCATAAAGTAATGGTAAATATAAAACCAATGTAAAATTCAAAATATAAACGAAAAGGATTAAAACACCTCCAGCCATTAGAATGTCACCTCTAATTGGTATAATAACACCAGTGAACCTATTAACTAAACACATAAATTTTTCAAGATCAACATTGTGCTGAAAGGTCTGTTACGCACCCAAGCAAGGAAAAACTTGGTCATAACACTCTGTCAACTAGGAGACTAACGGATGGAGGAAGCCAGGCCCAATAACAAAAGTTCAATAAAAAATAGAATATATTAGATGCAAAATTATAACAGACACTGTGATACGTTCTTCCACAAGAGGAGAAAGGCTCCGCCTCAAAAGGAAGGCTAGTATAGAGAAAGGGGTAAACTGTGAAAAACCTAAACCTTACTAGTTTACCACCGACCCCTTTTACTACAGTAAACTTGAAGTAAAAACAAGAATTCTACCGAGGAACTGACTAGGGAACAGGATTATGCAGAGACCTGTTTGACGAGACAGAAAGATCTGAATGCATAAATAAAAGAACAGTCAAAGGAAACTTACCACGCACAGGGCTGCCCGTCGAGAAGTTCCTTCCAACATCCCTTCCATCTGGAACAAGGGATGAATCATAAACTCATGACTACGATACTAAAGCCAAACGGAAAATGGTTTGAAATGTTTCATTCCCCTTCACCAATCCAATACTGGAATGAAAGTGAAAGCGCTGGAATAACCTTTTGCATGGAGTAATGGCAATGGGGTAATCATACTTGGGCCATGTGAATATATGGTAAGTTGTCGACATTACATTGGGCACGCAAGCTGAGTACTGAACCAAATAGACTTATCTTAGGGCACCATAAATGTTGCAGAGAGGCCTTTAAAGCAAGATGGTTCCGACCTCTATCATTTACTCAGAGTATTAATGGAAAGGTACACCGGGTGGCCTACTTAGGGTTACTTTTTCATCTTGCTATACCGGTTATATGTTGAACCTAACTACCATTGCATTAACCATCCGAAGTGGAAAACCTAATGTCGTTAATTACCAGGAAATTATGTAGTGGCACGATTGTAACCATAACCTTTCCAATCTTAGCCTCTGCATGCTTTATTTCATTTATGTAGATTAGTGTCCAATTTATACCCAAACAATATCTGGTTAAAAGTATTTCTAAATAATTTTAACCTCTTCGTGTAGACCTTATAATAGTATATCAGAACGAGTGTTATAAGGCCCTTCCATATATGACCATCACACTAATATGATAATGATTATAAGTAGTTATATCTCCATGTCATAAAGTGGGTTTTGGAAATGAAACGGTGGATAGTACTAAGTTCAATGAAAACAAGATATCCTTAGTTATGTATCGGTGTTCATGTATAACTCAATACCGAAATAGGAAGAGGTGACTATATGTTAAAAATAGGATAGAGAAGTAAAAGACAATAAGACTACTGTACATTATGGTTGATGAATGACTGAAAGTTTTGAGACACAGAATCAACTCAAAGTATCCAATTTTTTTTTTTTTTTTATGTAAATTTTGAGTTACATTACACTGGAGTCATGGGAGGACAATGTTAGCTCATGCTCCCCTAGACATGTGATGGTGACTGCTAGTTTCCTGCTGGGGAAGATTGGTCAAGAGAGTTGACACTTCCTCTTACGGGTTCTATTTGGAGTTAGCTCAATATAGTTTATGCTCCAAGATATTCCAACAAGGGAAGGATAGGGATGCAAGAGATAATTAATTTAGGGAGGAAGGATGAACATAAATAGTTGAGAGTGTGGGGATTTCGCTTTCTAGTAGAATTTATTGTTTTCCCTTTTTTTTTGAAAAGAAAATATGTATATATGTATATTTATAATTTCTTAACTGAACTACAATTATCTAAATGAATGTTGTTGTGATAAATTATTATAATCGAGGGATTTTGCGAACATTTTAATTGGTTTACTATATTTTGTGAAATGAATTGTCTTGTTGATTGGATTGGATGCATACAAGAATTACTATAGGTGTGATAATTATTTTCATTAGTACATGCACAATTCTTGTATGTACTAGCTACACATGCATTCCTTGCACATGTACACTAGTGTGTACAAGTGTTTTTTTTTGTTTTGTTTACTGATGATCTTGTTTATTTGATGTGGATGTATGAACCATGTGTCATTTCCCTTGTATTGTAAATTACTCTAACTTTGGGACAAAGTTTCTTGAAGGGTGGGTGTATGTAACAACCCTAATTAACTGTTTAATTATCATGATTGATAAATATTAACCCCACCCACTTTGACTGGCGGATGAAGTACCTATGTTACCTTTATTTCTCCACTCTAGCCGCCCGTAGCTACATGGAAATATGACTTCCCGTAATTTAATTAACTATTAAAATAAATTTATGGAGTCTTTATTATAATATTATTAAAATTGGTAGTTGAAGTAATCAATGGGAGGGATAAGGTGGTTGAGGAATTAATGGGGTAGAAGGTGGTTGGAGAATCGAAGGAGGATAAGGGAGAGGGGACAAAACTTGCGAAGGGGAGCTAGCTTTTTGGGGGAAGTTAAAAATTTGGGAAGAAGGAGGAGGAAAAAAGGTTGAAGGAGGAGTTTTAGTGAACAATTTGGCATGAGGACTCTCACAGGGACACATTTTTGCTGGGAATTTTGGGCTCAGTGGCCAAGAAACCGCAAGGATTCCTGGAAATAGGGAGTCGGAGAGGTTGTTACTAGTTGGATGGGAGGTTAATACTCAGTTTGGGTAGGATCAACATCATCAAATAGGAAAGGGATAAATAAACTAAGCTTCAAGTCAAGCTTCAGGTTGAGGTAAATACCTTATTCGTTTTCTTCTATCATTGTATTGTTGTTATCATTATATTGTTGTTAATTATTATGTTGTTAGTATGTTGTTGTTGCTATGTTGTTAATAATTATGTTGTTAGTATGATGTTGTTGCTATGTTGTTAATTGTTATGTTGTTAGTATGTCGTTGTTTCTAAACTATCAATTATTATGCTGATAGAAGAATATCAAGAAAGGGAATTCTAAACTAAGTAGCAGTAATTAAAGAAGTAGATTAGAAAGTATTTATGTATTTATTTAATTTTATGAGGCTCTATAATTCAGGCCTTACAATAACTATTAGTGATGGGTGAAACAATTTTGTCGTTCTTGAGATTGGAGGTGAAGAAGTAAAAACCCCTGCAGTCTCTAGAGGAGAGACTATGTTGTGGAGTTAAAGACTGGGGCATATCGAGGAGAGGGCCTTCAAGTACTACATGGTAAAGGTATGGTTGAAGGTATGGGAAATTTCTCTCTAGATTTTGAATTATGTGAACATTGTTTTTATGGGAAACATAATTGTGTAATATTCTCTTGTGGAGTTATGAGAGCATATAGGATTTTATAGTTGGTGCACAATGATGTGTTTGGACTTCTATCGGTTCCATCACTGGAAAATCAGTGTACTATGTCTCATTTATAGATAACTTCTCAAGGAATACATGGATTTATTTCCTCAAGAAGAAATATAAAGCCTTTTAAAAATTCAATGAGTTTAAGTCTCTTGTGGAGAATCAAACATAGAAGAGAATTAAGGTGCCTAGGATGGATAATCATGGAGAATTTTGTGGAAATGAATTCGAGGAATTCTATAAGAAGTAAAATATAGCAAGGAAAAATAATAATCCATACACACCTCAAAAAAATGGAGTTGCATAAAGGATGAACAAGATGCTATGTTAAGTACCAAAGACTGAATACAAAAGCACCAAAACATATATACAAGAACAATATGAAAAATCTCCTTTATTATTATCAAACCCTTAGGGTAGGGAAACGCCATACAATGGATCCTATTATGGAATGGATCCTCTCCTGTTCACTTGCATATTCGAGGGGGAATCCTCCTATTGAGATACAACTCACAATAAAATACTTCTCTTTGTATCTCCTATTACATTACTTGAACCCCTTTATATAGTGCTACCATCACCTATGAACATTCTAGAGGAGGAACATTATAGAATTAGAACCTTCTAATAAATCCTCTTACATTTATTATATCTAACTACCATAGTGGGCCTTATTTAATACTATAGTCCACCTAGTCCACTTTACATTGAATGACCTCTACTATTATAACTATGGTCCCTTCACCCCCCCCCCCAACCACTACCTCTCTAGCTACCTAACATTCCATCCCCCTTATGAAAGCGTTGTCCTCAACACTTTATGTACAAATATATACCAGGGTCCCATGGATAAGTGTGGACCATAGTGTTGAAGTAGACTAGAGAACCAGGGTCCCATGGAGAAATGAAAACCATCATGCTGAAGTAGTCCAACTTCCATTGTGAACTAGGGTCCCATGTCCAAGTTCTCACGTGAAATCTAAGCAGAAGATATCTGAACTCAAGAACCAACTGAAAATGATACTCCAAAGATCTACATTGATCATAGGGATCCAAATATGTAGATCCCTCCATATCCACAAAATCATTTGAATAACACTCTAGTACTAGAGAATACTGAAAAATAGTGTGCATAGAAGGCGTTGTACTTCTCTCCATAATGTGATGTACATGAGGTGAAGGAGAGTCATCAAATAGAAGATGGAAGTGGTTGTCATCCCATAAATGACAATTATCCATATACCAATCATCACGATCGTCCTCCAAAGTATACCAAGAATACACTTCTTTATGATATTCATTCATGATGTTCATTGAAGTACATTTCTACTTCATGCTTGCTAAGGACTTATGAATACTACGAAAATCATCTCTGATGCCTTCTTGAGTGTCATGCATTTAAGATTTGAATGCTTCAATGATGTGTAGAATTTTCTTGAGTTGAGAGTGCATATCCATTGGAAACACCACATATAATGTACCAAAAGAAATATATCAAAATTATCTATCCAATGGCATTGATCTGGTAGCAATATGAGTACACTCTGAAAAATGATGAGCTTTGCAGTCCCGTTGCCGTCATGAAAACCCCCACAAATGGATAATTTTAAATCAATGATATATTCACTTATGGATCTCCGATTTGGGTGATTTTGTTTTTGAAATAATCTATTTTTGAAATATGAACTCAGATATGTAATTTGTTTGATCAAATTCAACCTCTAGATGCTACATAAATAAAAAAACTCATGCCGTCGTCCGCAAAAAAACCCCTGAAAAATTGCAGATTTTAAAACTTCAATATTTTGACTTCATTGACTCTGTTTCGAATGATTTTGTTTTTTAAATTGGGTGTTTTTATAAGAGGAACTCAGATACAAAACCTAATTCTACAAATTTTGGTTAGAAATATACATAAATTTTCCAGAATGTCACGACCCTTATTTTTCTTCTCCGAAAAAAAAAATCTGCAGAAATAAAAATATTTGCCCACACTTCCTTCCAAGGAAAGTTATTTGATACCACTTGTTAAGTTCCAAAGACCTGAATACAAAAAAACCACAATAGATATAGAAGAATCATATGAAAAATCTCTTTTATTACTATCAAACCCTTAGGTTAGGGAAACACGATACAATGGATCCTATTATGGAAGGGATCCTCTCCTGTTCACTTGCCTCTTCAAGGGGGATTCCTCCTATTGAACTTCAAATCCAAATACAATACTTCTTTTCATATCCTATTACATTTATTGAACCCCTTTATATAGTGCTACGATCACCTAAGAACATTCTAGAGGATGAATCTTATAGAAGTAGAACCTTCTAAGAAGTCCTCTTACATTTATTATATCTAACTACCATAGTGGGCCTTATTTAATAATATAGTGGANAGCTATGTAACATTCCATCCCCCTTATGAAAGCATTGTCCTCAATGCTTGAAGTATAACCATATACCAGGGTCCCATGGATAAGTGTGGAAAATAGTGTTGAAGTAGACTAGAGAACCAGGGACCCATTGATAAATGGAAGCCACCATGTTGAAGTAGTCCAACCACCATTGTAAAACAGGGTCCCATGTCCAATTGCTCATGTGAACACCACATGAAAGATATCGACACCCAATATCCAACTGAAAATGATGTTCCCAATAGTGACACCTATCATGTAGATCCAAATAAGAATATCCATCCACATAGTGGGAAAGAGTCAAAGATGAATCTGAAAGGAATTATACCATTGTAGAATATGCATGTTGGACACTAGTAATCATAAATAGCTCCTGATGTGTCACATTGATGTGCTCTACAGAAGGTGGAGGAGAGTCATCAAATAAAATATGGAAGTGGTTATCATCCTAGAATTGAAAACTATTCATATACCAATCATCACAATCGGCCTCAAAATCATGCCAAACATATATTTCTTGACTATATTCATTCCTAATGTCCTCCATAAGAAATATCTCTTGCATTTTATCCAATGAATCTTGAATACTATGAAACTATCCTTGATTCCATATGCAAGGTCATGCAATGTGTCATACAATTAGGCTTTGAATGATTCAGTCATCTATAGAATTTGTTTGAGGGTTTGAGAGGAAATAACCATTGGAAATACCACATAACATATATCAAAAGAAAACTCTTAAAATAATTTATCCAATGGCATTGATCCGGTAACAATCTGAGCACATGTTGGTAGCCAACATATTCATGTCAATTTTATCATGGTGAAATGTAGTCTTCAAGGGATAAATTTTTTTGTAGTTGCCTCCTTCTCCTTGCAAACATTTCTATCATCTTTTTCTTTGAAAAGATTCATTGGACTAGCTGTGTGTGTGTTTTCATTATTTTTAATCTATCATTTTTCTTGTTCAATTTCATGACTGAAAGCATGGAATTAGAACAAACTATGGTTTGAGGGCATCATATAGTTTTTGGATTTTTCTTTTTCAAATGGGATAACACCTAAGGGCATATAATATTTTCATAAACCTTAAATATTGTAAACCTATCATTTTATTGGTTGATCCCTTACCATAGCGCATGAGTTATCTGTTGGCATGTTTACAAGAAGAGCGTGCTTGTCATTGATGGCAAGAAAAACATCAACAATGGGATGTATATAGGAAAGAACAACAACAACGATAGAATGCTTAAAGTTATTGATGGCAAGAACAACAACGATGAAGGTATGGTTACAGGAAAGAATAGTAGCGATGTTGGCAGGTTTACAGTTGGGAGACAACAATGGAAAACAGGCAGGCAAGGAAGATCAACAACAATGATAGCATGGAAAGATCAGAAGTGTAACAATGAAGAGAAAAAATGATCGTTGGATCCCATTCAGAATTCCCAATGATCGTCAGATCTGAATCCAGACAGGAGGAGCGCAAAGATGGAGGAAAGATCTCGAGCGTTAGATCCGAGCACAGGGTCTGACCATCATTAGATCCAAGAGAACCTAGACATTCTTTAAAGTGCTAGGAGAAGCAGGATTACAAAATCCCGAAAGTAGGAGGACCGTCCATATTCGGGCAGGACACGTGGTCACAGATCAACATTTCACTGACTGGAAAGTCAAAGGAAGGAGGTGCTCTAACCTCTCGAAATCGAAAAATGTGAAACCACAATTTAATTTAAGTAGTTGATCAAAGGGATATCGTGGACTGTTGATCTGACTCCATTTCGGAGTTTTGGATATCGAGAGTTGGAGGTGTCAAGGACACTCATGACAAGAATGATGAAATCACGAAATGTGAAACGCCAAAATGCCTTCATATCATTTCAGTGTTCGTGACTTGGAGTGTTGAAACACTTCATCACAGAAATGCCAAAACGCCGAAATGCGAAGCACCAAAATACCTTCAGATCATTTCAGGGTTCATGACTTGGAGTGTCGAAACACTTCATCACAAAAATGTTGAAATGATGAAATGCATTTTTGAATAAGGCTATGGTCACATCTAGTGGTCACATCTGTGGAATATGGAAGAAGGAGCTAGTGCAACCAAGCTCCATTTTAGTGATTGCGACTTGGAGTGTCGAGACCCTTCATCATAGGAATGTCGAAATGCGAAATTGCGAAAGCACTTTTATGGATAAGTGATTGGTCACCACCGGTGGTCACATCATTGAAGATCTGTAGAGAAGAGTTCGAAGAGACAAGCTCCATTTCGGAGTTTGGGACATGGAGAGTCGAGACGACTCTTCACAGAATCCCTGAAATGAGAAATGCGAAATGCGTGTTCAGAATTGGCCCCTGGTCATAACCTATGGTCACATCGACGAAGGCTCAAGGGAGGAGATAGCACGAAGCTAATATCCATTTTAGAGATCATGACTTGGAGAGTCGAGATACCTCACAACAGGAATTGTCGAAATGTGAATCATGAAAGCACCTTCTGAACAGGCGTGTGGTCACCGCTTGAGGCCACATGTGAAAGGAAAGGTGAAAGGTGCTAAAGGCATAAGTCTCAAGAGGTTCAAAGTGTAACTGCCAGAAACCACTGATTATTTTTGCACAGAAAAATCAAAGAGGCCTCAGTGTGATTGCCAGAGAAGCTGAAGAGTCTCAAGGCATCTGCCAGTGAAATGAAGATTGTTCATAGAGGCGATTGATAGATGGAAGAGCATTGAAGCCTATAACTGCAATAGAGAGGATGAGCTTGACCATGATAAAGAAGATGAAGAGTCTCCACTGCTAGATAGGCTAAGGAATCTCAGCATAACACCCAGTGATGATGAATGCATGGGTATAACCGCCAGAAAAGATGAGGAATTTCCATGATGATCAGGAAGAGGACTCGACACAAGGAGAACATGCAGAACAAAGAGAGCGTGTTGATGCTCGAGGGAGTGAAGCAGTGGAAATGTGGAGTGACAGTGTATATCCCGATGTGGAGAACAATGGCACTGTCAAGAGCATGCAAAAGAATTGTGCATATAGCATGCACAAGGTGCACAGAGACTATGAGAACATAGAACAAAGAAGAGATGAGGGCAACTGTTGAGAGTGATTTAGGCGTGTAGAAGGAGGCAGTGTGCAACAAATGAAATACACAAAAGAGGAATGGTGTATTGAATGGACATGGTGCACAGAGCATAAAAGGAAAAAGAACAAAAAGAGCAAGGCATGTGTGCAGGAAGACAGTGAGGTATATAAAGCAGGGCAATGTAGTAGAACAATGATGAGACTGGTAATCCATTGATGAACATTATATCACTGTAATAAGTTTCAGTAGAAAATATTGATATTTCAGGGTGGTTGGGAGGTGCTAGGGAGGGTTTTTGTCCTCAGAGGTTGAAGTGGGTGCTTGAACATAGGGAGTTGTAGCTTCCATCTGGTTGCAACCAAAGAAACCAAGGTGGTAGGGTGGTGCAAGGGAGAACATTGGTTCTCAGATATACAAGTCAGTGCCTATGTAACTAGAAGTTGGTGCTGGAACTCTTAGGAAGTTGGTGCTTCCATCCAGTTGGTGCTGGAACTCTTAGGGAGTTGGTGCTTCCTTCTAGTGGGTGCTAGAGAAACCAGGGAGTCGGTGCTTCCTTCTAGTGGGTGCTAGAGAATCCAGAGAGTTGGTGCTCTCAATAAGTAGCATCTTGCAAAATAGAGGTTTTTACCCTTTATGGGTTTCCTCAGGAAATATCTGTCTCTGTGTATCTCATATGTCTGAATGATGTTAAATGTTCTATTGCTTACTTCCTTGCATTATTGTGATCATCATTGAGAGTTCTGTAATGAATTTAAAATGAGCATAATTGTTTAATATTGGTAACAACTAATTCAGCCCCCCCCTCTTAGTTGTCCAAAAATTGGTATCAGAGCCAACCCCTTGTCAAGCCATGAAGGAAATTCAACCAATAAGGCCCCTCTGTCCAATGGAACAAACCGTTCCTTATGGAAAG
>JZKD02S0034772.1:0-11093 GCA_000966675.3 Picea glauca
ATGTGTATAAAAGCACCATTGTAATAGCCCTTGTAGATTCAAACCTGTTGATGGCGGCCTTTCCAGGGCCTCTACTAGATGTAACTTTTAACTGACAAAGGAATAAAGTTGCCTACGTTTACCTATTATTACCGTCCAGAATGAAAGAAAAATGTTTAGTTACAGAACAAGCCACAAAAGTACTTGTGATGGCACAAAAGTCTTCTTCGATGTGTAATTGAAGAAGGGCACAGTTAGAGTTTCTATTATACTTGATCAAAGTTGTATTGCAGGCAATGAAATGCTAAAGAAGGCAAAGTAAGGAGTACAATGAAATGTGTATCATAAAAAGTAATATACTAGATTTGTTCATTAAAGTTCTTCCTCAAGATAAATTTGAGAATTACAAAGCTGAATCAATCTTTTATGATCCATTTTGAATAATTGCTTTATGATCCGTTTTGAATAATTGCTAAGTGGGAGAGAGGGTTGGAAATGTAATCCATATCTCCAAGTTTAAACCAGTCCATGAAATGAACCACCCAGAAGAATAATTGCCAAGTGGGAGGGAGGGTTGGAAATGTATTCCATATCTCCAACTTTAAACCAGTCCATGAAATGAACCACCCAGAAGACAAAAGGACATGCTGTTCGACATTCCAACTTTTTAGTGATATTTCATCAATCTAAGATAATCTTTATATGTATATATATGAATGTGAAAAACAAAAATCATCTCTGAAACTGCAGAGGCCTACCAAGCATCCTTGAATACTCATGTTTATGGTTATCATGGGTATGGCTATTTTGGAGACAACTAGAATGTGTGCAATACAAATTTCTGTAAGTTACTCATCTTGTACTTACTATTAAGTACATTTGGGATGTAATTAGTGTAATTAATATAGTTTGTGTGAGTTTAATGGTTAAGAAGATGTTCCACTTCTTAATTGTTTCTAAGCCAGAAGAGATAGGATATTTACACCTCCATAAAGAGAAATTACTTTCTTAAAGAACTTTTTCCTCTCCTCCTCTTAAACATGCATTCACCTCCTCTTAAACATGGTTAAGAAGATGTTCCACTTCTTAATTGTTTCTAAGCCAGAAGAGATAGGATATTTACACCTCCATAAAGAGAAATTACTTTCTTAAAGAACTTTTTCCTCTCCTCCTCTTAAACATGCATTCACTCCTCTTAAACATGCATTCAACTAGTTGAAATCAACATTATTTAGCTTGCATTCAACTAGTTAAAATCAACATTATTTATTCAGCTTAGCTTAGTGATGTAGAGTACTAAGCCACTAATAAAAAATATGGATTGAATATTCACTTAACCCAAGCATGAGACACAGATACAAAGGATAAATTGCCTTCATATCGATTACCCCAGGAATGATACTGAGCAAGAAACTCAAATCAACTAATAAAACCTTGAAAGGATATGAACAGAACATAACTTGAATATTGACTACCACCCAAGCACGGCATACAAACGATAATTGACATTGATATCAATCAACACAAGAATGGTATCGAGAAAGAGCATGAAATGGTGCTATATTTACAAACTGATCCCAATTATCAAATATACTCTTGCCAGATTTCTTCTAAGTTCCATGCCTGCAAACTCCACCTTAATAATGATTTTTCTAACTATGATTTGAAGTTTATACATGATCTATCATCTCTGTAAGTTCCATTCTTGTGAATTCCAATTGAAAGATAACGTTCACTGAAACCAAAATTGATAATCTATTTTTTAACATATGAACTATTATCTATTTTCACTACCCATTTTCTATCAAAATTTTGATATCCTGCAGTCTGAGGAAGGCCGAGGTTGAGTTGTTGGTTTTAAGATGAAAATTAAAACTCCGACTAGGATATATACATCTTGGTCATCCTTAATCGAGTTCAAATAATCGTAATCGATTTAAGTTCAGGGTGTACGGCCTTTAAAAACAAGGTGGTTCAAATCGCCATCTTACACTTCAAATTCAAACTCATGGAACCAGAAATAAAGCAAAGCTGACCAAAAGTAGTAGAGGTGCAAATGCATATACAATGCTATGACCTTCAAATACAAAAATCTGGAAATATTAAAACCATTAAAGTCTTAAGGCACGTCACCAGATGCTTCTAGGAAGAACTCGATAGAGCTTGAATACTACGATAGTATGAGTAAGCTATTTCAAAGGACTCCACACAGTCCAGAGATTCTCTGTTAAGAATCCCATAAGAGGTAGCACCATTCTTCTCATATAGCTCCTATCTAACCCAGCTGTATGAAAACATTCTTTCACCTGAGACCTACTCTTTTCCACTTTACCAGAATAATCAGAAGCCTGATCAGACTTAACAATCAGCTTCCCCGCTCCTCCAACAACCGAATTTTCTCTACCCAAATCACTGTTCAATCCCAGCCAAGTTATGAGCTCTTTGGGGTGCAATTTCTCTTCCTTGGCCTTCATTTTTTTCCCATTTCTTCTGCTCTCAGAGGCAGTACCAATCCCCTCCATGTGATCTTCGAACATCTCAATGGCCTCGTGAATGAGATCTCTGTTTGGGGAGCCATCCCATCGACCCCAAAAGCTCACATAACACTGAAAGCAACTGCAATCAAGAGATGGACTGTGAGAACTCCTGTTCTTTCTGCCCCTCCTGCTGCTCTTGCCTTGATTGATCTCCATTAAAAGGGCCTTCAGAGAGCAGGCAATGAGATAAAATAACACTTCCTGGTCCTCCTGAGGAAGTGTAATACTGAGCGTCATTATGGTCTCAGGAAGAAACTTAGGCACTGAAATACTTTTCAGCTTCCTATGGGAACTCATGGCTTCTGAAGTTCTGAATCCCACGAAATCCTAGATACTTCAGATCATGAACAGAAACTTTATTTATCGTAGGAAGACTAATAATGTATCAATATAAGAAAAAAATATCTCCATAGCTCAGAGAGATTAGGTCGCATAATCCCAGGTTGCTTCGTCCATAAGATTAAGTGCATGAAGTCTAAGGCAATCAATCAATGCGTTCTCCGCTGTTATATTTGACTACGACTAAAGTTCTCCACTCTGGTACGGTATCTTCGGATTGTCTCTCTTTTTCACCACAAATTTTCTGTTCACATAATGAGACGTTGAAAATTTCCGCTTGAAGATTCGTCACGAGCTCCCGGACTGTGCCTTCCAGATACCTGCTTTCGACAGATACTATTTATCACGAGCCCTCACGAGCCCTCCTGCCGCTGTGTCCTTTCACAATTTCTGATGGTAAATTAAGAATGTGAAATATAATAATAATTTAATTTAAGGTTATATTACATTTAATTTATTTTTAGTGAATATGGGTAAAAAATTGTAATCAAAGTTTAATTTAAAGTTATATTATATTTAATTATATCATAGTTTGAGTGGGTTTAGTTGTTTAGAACATGTGTTTTCTCATAAAAGGTCACAAGTTCAAATCCAAAAAGATAATCAAAATAACTGGGCTGAGAGGATCTCAACACCAATTTAATATATGACGTGGAGATGAACTTGGAAATAACTTATTATTAATATTATTATACTTTAAATTAAGGTTATATAACATCTAATTATAAATTTAATTATATACCAATTTAGTATGTGGCTTGAAAGTGAATTTAAAAATAAAATATTATTAATATTATTATACTTTAAACTTAAGTTATATAACATCTAAATGAGATTTAGGTTTTAAAACAATATTCTTATTTAATGTGTAAAAAAATTACATATATTTTCTCTTTAAATTTAAATATATATTTTTTAATTCTTAAGTTTATTTAAGATTTAAAAGATTATTGACTTTTCTTGATTGAGATATGAGATTTAGGTTTTAAAACAATATTATTATTTAATTTGTAAAAAATTACATATATTTTTTCTTTAATTTTTATTTTTTTATTTATTTTTTAATTGTTGAGTTTATTTAAGATTTAAAAAAATATTGTTAAGTAATTAATGTATAATTTATTTATTTATAAATAAAATAAACAGAAATTTAAATTTAAAAGTTATATTTTCCATTTAAACTTGTAAAGAAAAAAAAATTCTTTCACAATTATTTAAAAGAATAAAAAATGTAAAATAAAAGTACATTAATTTAAAAATAAAAACTAAAAAAATACATCCTTGCTTTGTCATTATTTATTTAAAGGTTGAGAAAAGTAATTATATTTCAAAATTGAGTAGGTTAAAGATTCTACTAAATGAAGATTTTTTGGGGGATATTTGCTCGAAATATATTTCCATTTCTTTGAACAGCTATCCAATGTGTTTCAAACAACCGAGAAAAGTTAAGAGAAACATCCAAAGAAATTGTGTAAACAAGTTGGGAGGAGATGTTAAAGTAGATATAGAAATTGGTTATATATTTTATTGTTTATTATTATGTTTAAGATTTATGAATTATATTTATGGATTTATATAATATTGTTAAAAGTTTTAAAAAATAAAATATTAAATTAAATTAATTTATTTATTATTGTTTTTTAAAAAGGTTTATAGAGAAAGTTAGTTTTATTGGAAAATAAGTATGGTTATATATCTTATTGTTTATTATTATGTTTAAGATTTATGAATTATATTTATGGATTTATATAAAGTTTAAAAAAAAAAATATTAAATAAAATTTATTAATTTATTATTGTTTTTTTAAAAGGTTTATAGAGAAATTTAATTTTATTGGAGAATAAGTATGGTTTACATCACAAAAGAAAATGATGTGAAAGTTGAACAAACATTTATAATCATTCAATAAAGAATTAATCATTAAAGAAATTTTGAGGTAAAAAATGGGTTTCAAAATAATAAATTTGTTTCAGAATTAGTCGGAATCTCCACAGTGTTGATGACATCTTGTTAGGATGAAACAAAACTGATATCAACATCAACTTTAAAAGAACCAGTAAGATTTAAAATGAAATTAGTTATGTATTTTATTGTTTATTATTATATTTAAGAATTATGATTTATATTTATGGATTTATATAATATTGTTAAAAGTTCCAAAATATAAAATATAAAATCAAATTAACTAATTTATTATTTATTATCGTTTTTCATAAAATTCCATAGAGAAAGCTGGCCTCATTGGAAAATAATTATCATCATCATTAGAAAAGGAAATGATGTGAAAGTTGAACAAACATGTATAATCATTCAATAAAGAATTAACCATTAAAGAAATTTTGAGGCAAAAAATGGATTTCAAAAGAGAAAATTTGCTATCAACATCAACTTTAAAAGAACCAATAGGATTTAAGATGATGACCATTGGTGTCAACCTCAAGAGTAAATACTTTTGAAGGGATAGAAAAAATTCTTTTTTTAATCGTATTTTTGACTCATTTTCAATGGGTTTACTTAAATTGTGTAGGCATTCAACCTCAAGAGTAAATACTTTTGAAGGGATAGAAAAAATTCTTTTTTTAATCGTATTTTTGACTCATTTTCAATGGGTTTACTTAAATTGTGTAGGCATTCAATTCCTCATAGAATAAGTGTCTACACTTAAATTTGAGCAAAACCCATAAGGAGATAAGTCCATAAAAAACAATTTTTCTTATTCTTTTTTCCAATGAAAATTCAATATATATATATATATATATACGGGAGGGAGATAGAAGGATTAATAAGTCTTCATAATGCATGGAGAGGGAACTTCATTGAAGAATCTCTTAGAGGATGGTGTCAAAATAAGGAAACCAAGAGGTACATAAATCTCCCACTCTCTATTACTTGGGGAATTTGGTTGGCTAGAAACTCCAAAGTCTTTGAGGATGTAGACACCTTACCAATTAAATGTGTTGCTCAAAGTTTAAACATCCTCTATGTTATCCCACAACCTTTAGACACTCAATCCCAAAAACACTCTGGAGAACAAGTAATAAATAAAGAATTTCCATGAGATTTCTTTGACAATGCCTCACAAGGAACTCCTACTAGATTGTAGCGAAACTTCAAAGATCTAAGAGAGAATATAGCCCCTAACTTCATAAATAAACCCTTGAACATCCAAAATACCAAAACATTCACCATGAACAATGCAAAAGTATAGAGAAGAACCATTTAGGTAAGGTAACACCATTGAATACTCCTTATGGAAGGAATCAATCCACAAGGGAGGAGATGTTAAAGTGATATAGAATTTGGTTATGTACTTTATCGTTTATTATGATGTTTAATATTTATGATTTATATTTATGGATTTATATAATATTGTTAAAAGTTTCAAAAAATAAAATATCAGATCAAGTTAATTTATTTATTATTTTTTTAGAAAGGTTTATAGAGAAAGTGAGTTTCATTGGAAAATAACTATCATCATCATTTTAATGATGTGAAAGTTGAACACGTGTAATCATTCGATAAAGAATTAACCATTAAAGAAATTTTGAGACAAAAAATGGACTTCGAAATAAAAACATTGCTATCACCATCAACTTTAAAAGAAATAAGATTTAAGATGATGACATCAAATATATGGGTAAAACAACAAAATTACTATCAACACCATTAATTTTAAAAGAACCAATAGGATTTAAGATGATGGTGTTAACCATAATGATGAAATTAGTTATGTATTTTATTGTTTAGTATGGTGTTTTTGATATTTATGATTTATATTTATGGATTTATATAATATTGTTAAAAGTTTCCAAAAAAAAAATTATTAAATCATATTAATTAATTTATTATCATTTTTTGTAAAGGTCTATAGGGAAAGTTGGTATCATTGGAAAATAACTATCATCATCATCATTACAAAATAAAGTGATGTGAAAGTCAAACAAATGTTTATAATCATTCAATAAATATTTAATTAGTAAAGAAATTTTAAGGCCAAAAATGGATTTCAAAATAAAAAAGTTTCTATCAAAATCAACTTTAAAAGAACCAATAGGATTTAAGATGATAGATGTCAAACATAAGGGTAGATAATTTTGAAGGGAAAGAAAAAAATATTTTTTTCAGTTGTATTTTTGACTAATTTCTAGTGGGTTTACTTAAATTTTGTAGGCGCTCATTGGATGTGGAATTGAGTACCACATTGCATACTTTTAATAGACCCATAGTGAGATAAACTGGAAATACATGAAAACACATGTTTCTTGTCTTTTAATAGACCCACAGTGAGATAAATCAGAAATACATGAAAAGAAAAACACTTTTTTCGTTATTCCCAGTTTATCTCACTATGGGTCTATTAAAATTATGCAATGTGGGTACTTGTTGGATGCAAAATTTAATTCCTCATACAATAAGTGCATACTCTTGAATATTGAGCAAAACCCATAAGGAGATAAGTTGAAAAAAAAAACAATTTTTTCTTCTTCTTTTTTCCATTGAAAATTCATAACTCTTATTTTATTATTTCCCTTAAGAGACCCATTTTAGACCTCAAAATTTCTCTAATGATTTATATCAATGAGAATAATCTAAAAGAAATCCATATTTTATTCATTTGTGTTAATGTAATTATCTCAACCTTTAGAGAGAGAGAGAGAGAGAGAGAGAGAGAGAGAGAGAGAGAGAGGTTTTCATAATGCATGTAGAGGGCACTCCATTGAAGAATCTCTTAGAGGATGGTGCCAGAATAAGGAAACCAAGAGGTACATAACTCTCCCACTCTATATTGCTTGGGGAATTTGGTTGGCTATAAACTCCAAACTCTTTGAGGGTGTAGACACCCTACCACTTAAATGTGCTACTCAAAGTTTAAACATCCTCTATGTTATCCCCCAACCTTTAGACACTTAATCCCACAAACACTCTGCAGAAGAAGTAATAAATAAAGAATTTCCATAGGATCTAAAACTTCAACTTCAAATATCTAAGAGAGAATACAATCCCTAACTTCATAAATAAACCCTTGAACATCCACAATACCAAAACATTCACCATGAACAACAAAAATGTATAGAGAAGAACCCTTAAGGTAGGGTAACACCATCAAATACTCTTTATGGAAGGAATCACTCCACAAGTCATGCTTGCTACAAGACAATACAAGCCAACACATATTTGTATTTATATTTTTTCACGAGTATTCCTAAGGGTCTTATGCCAACTACCCCTTATTATTATATTATTTCCATTTAATTACATAGTAGGCCTATCCCATTATTATGGCCACGTTACATTCATTGTTCTCTTGGGTACATCCGTAAGTACATCACATTCCATCCTCAATGTCATGTTTCATCCTCGAAACATGAGAAGAATGCATGTAATATGACCTACTAATAAATGTAATCAAATGGTACCATTCACGAGCATCCATCCATCCTAGTGAAATGTGTACATGGAGTCCAACTATGGCCTTTTCTTGATATTGATTTTGGTTTCTCCCTGGGATCCATTTATTTGTCGTGTTACTCCGATATATACATGTATTTATTTTCATCCTCCATGTACCTACATACTAGTTGCCTCTCTGGTTCCATGTCAATCCATAGTAAGTTTGTTGATGCACATGCCCTTTCCTTGATGTTGTTACTTCTTTGTGTTGTGTGTGTTGATGTTTTATAGTAGCAGGAGGTATTCCCTCCTAGTTAAATTTTCTTAGAGAGGAATATTCCAAGGATTCAAAGGAAGACCATTGAAAAGTTGAAGAATACCCCAGAAGATAAGTCAGCCCCACAGGAAAATAATAAAGGAAAAATAGAATTCCAGGAAGAGAAGTCGGCCCTAGTAAAGTGACTTGAAGACTATAAATAAAGGGAAACGCCTTTCCATTTCATACACACTCACACAACTCTCTCACTCAAGAAAATAAGGCACAAGTCTAAGGCAATGAAGAATATGCAACTACTGCGATTTCTAGGGTTTCTATCTTGGGAAGTTCTTTGAAAGAGGATGAGTACTCTAGCACTCTTGCTAGGATTACTACACATCATATTTCATGGGTTTTCTCAGTTTTTTACCCTCGCTAGGGTTTGCCAAAAGAAGAATATATAAGTACTTGTTATAAGGGTTTCTTCATTGTTGGTTTTATTCTTGTGAAGAGAGCTTGTTCATGGTTGTACTGTGTTAACATAAATATTCTTTCTAAGAAAAGGTGGTTGTGTTTTTCTCCGAGTTTGGGGTTTTCCCATGACAAATCTTTGTGTCTTCTTGTGCTTGTATATTTTCTTCTAGATCATGCTTATATTTTTAGTATATGGTTGTTGAATGATAAAAAAAGATCAAAATACTCTAGTATATATATTGCTACTGAAAATTTAAGAAAGTATAAGAGGGTGGGTGGAAATATAGAACAACCTTAATGGTCGACTCTTATTTCTCTGAATCTTCAACATGTGGTCCATTCATTTCTTCTTTGCTTTTATGCCCTTCCTAGTGCTTTTGTTCAAGTTTTTTTGTAGGCTCTTCTTCCAATTCAACCCTATATTATTCATTTGATGTGTCATTAGGTACTGCAAGGAATTCTTCATGTGCCCCCTTAGGCCCTTCTTGCTTAGTAAGAGAAATACCATGCAATATAATTTTCTTTTTGTTGTACCAAATCTTCAAAAACTTATTTTGCACATTAATATTAACTGTACCAAATGAATCCATCCACATATATCCCAAATCAATATCCACATCATCCATATCTGTAAAATAAATATTTGAATGAAATACATCTTTATCCATAACAATCTTCAAATATTTAAAAAATTGAAATTTCTCATCCTTAACCTATGCACTTTGAATATTATTTGTGGGTACTTGCAATGTTTTAGCTAAGTTAACATTGATGAAAGTATGCTTGCAACTAGGGTTAATAAAAACAATAACCTTATCTTGTAGAATATATCCATAAACCTGTAATATGAAGTTGTCACATGAAAATAAATCCCTAGTGCTCTTCTTATCCTTCACAACATGAGACCACCTTTCTAAAAGTAAATTTTTAAATTCTTCATTGGAAAATGCCATCATCTTGTCATGGTTAAGAAAATTCCACCAAATGGCCACATCGCCTATAAAATTCCAATTTACCCAAAATTTCCATTTCTTTTCCCATAATGACTTTCTTTATTTTATGTATTCTTGAATACTAGGAACAATATCTTTTCCTATAAAATACATCTTTCTTGCTATAACCCAAAAATAAAAATAGGATTTAAAATAAAATCACTTACTTTTCAATGGAGCTCCTTTATGTAGTTAGGGTTTGAGATTGAAAATGTAAATTGATCATAACTTTTACTATATTCTCATATTGGGTATTATGACACCAATTATAAAATTCCATAACTACTGTGGAGCTATCGACACTAGTTTGATTAAAATATGTGCACTCTATCAAAAGATATTCAATCTGTGAAATTCATGGTCATCCCCAGTAAACCCCCTAAAAAAAGAATGATTTTAAATCAATGACATCTAACTTAGAATCTGTTTTCGAAGATTTCTTTTTGAAATTAGGTATTTTTTCAAGAGAAAGTCATATCTACAACTAGATTCTTTAGAATTTGCATAGAAAGTTTCAAAAAATGACCTAAATACTATCATCCTCATTTTTCTGTCAAAAATCAACAAAAAAAAGACACTCCAACTTTATGCCCAATAAAGAGCTCTAATACCACTTGTAGTAAAACTTTAAAAGTATAAAAGAGAATATAGCTCTTAAATTCATAAATAAACCCTTGAAGATCCAAAATACCAAAACATTTACCATGAACACCACAAAAGTACAAAGAAAGAGAGACTACAACTCTTAACTTCATAAGTAAACCCTTGAACATCCAAAAACCCAAAAAATTTACCATGAAACACACAAGAGTACATAGAAGAACACTTAAGGTATGGTAACACCATCAAATACATTTTATGGAAGGAATCACTCCACAAGCCATGCTTGTTGCAAGACAATACAATCCAACACAATGATACTCATTTGTATTTATACTTTCTCATGAGTATTCATAGAGGTCTTATGCCAACTACCCCTTATTATTATATTATTTCCTTTTAATTGCATAGTGGGCATATTCCATTATTATGGCCACATTACATTTATTATCCCTTTGGGTACCTCATATTATTTTCCTTAGGAGGCCCATTTTAGACTTCAAAATTTCTCTAATCATATATATA
>JZKD02S0034783.1:14245-26386 GCA_000966675.3 Picea glauca
TTAAATATCTTCCAAGAATATCTAAGCCTCATAACTCTGTATGTGAATCCTGTCAAATGGGGAAGTTGACTCATGTTCAATTCAAATCGAAGAGTTTCACATCTTCAGAGAAACCACTTCAACTTATTCATATGGATCTGTTTGGACCATCGAAAAAGTAAGGAACTGGAGGAGAAAACTACTTTATGCTGGACATTGATGACTTCTTTAGACTTACGTGGGTTGCCTTTCTGAGAGAAAAATCTGATGTGTTTGATAAGTTCAAAAATTTTAAGGTGTTAGCTAAGAATCAGAAAGGAAGGAATTTAAAGGTAATTCACTTAGACAGGGGAGGATAATTTATGTCAAGAGATTTCAAACAATTATGTGACAGGCGTGGAATTAAGAGAGAATATACTATTCCAAGTACTCCTCAACAAAATGAAGTTGTAGAGTGCCAAAATAGATCAGTTCAACATATGGAAAGGTCTATGATGAGTGAAAGGGACATTTCACAAACCTTCTAGGTGGAGGTTGTTCATAGGACTATTCATATTCTAAACAAAGCGCATCTAAGGTCGAACAATGATAAAACTCCATATGAGCTATGGTTTGGTCGACTTGCATCAATCAAGAACTTCAAAGTATTTGGAAGTAAACGCTACATAAAAAATAATGTTGATCATATGGGAAAGTTTGATGGTATATTTCATGAAGGAATTCTCTTAGGATATGCAACGAACATTAAAGGATACATATGCTTTAACAAAAGAATGCATAAATTAGTAGACAATATTGATGTTCAAATTGATGAAGAAGCTCCTATAAGAGATCAACAGAGAATAAGCACCAAGTCAGATGAAGAAGATGATGAGGATAATGAAGATGAAGAAAAACAAATCTCAGAGTTACAATAAGATGATGAATCAGGTGGAGAAGAGACACCCAAACAAGAAGAGTCAAGATAACAATCAACATCAAATCCTTCCTCCAGAATTACTCAAAAGAAACATCCTGCAAGTCAGATAATTGGTGAGAAATACAAAGGTGTACAAACCAGGAGAAGGATAATCAAATACACCAAGAAATCACATATAGCCTTCATATCCATGGTGGAACCCAAGAAATTTAATGAAGCTAGTAAGGATGTAAATTGGTTAGAATCAATGAATGAGGAACTAGATCAGATTGAAAAGAATGATACTTGGGAACTTGTTCCTAGGTGAGCAAATAAAAATGTAATAGGATCCAAATGGGCGTACAAAAATAAGATGAATGATCAAGGAAATATTGTAAGAAATAAGGCTAGTTGGTCTGCAAAGGGTATGCTCAAATAGAAGGGCTGGATTTTGTTGAAACATTTGCGCTCGCAACAATATTAGAATCTATTAGAATATTTCTTTCCTATAATTGTCATAATAAGTTTCAAGTCTACCAAATGGATGTCAAGTCATATTTTCTAAATGGATATCTAAAAGAATAATTCTATTTGGAACAACCAGAGGGTTTCCAACTATCATATAATCCTGACCTTGTCCGCAAGCTGAAGAAAGCCTTATATGGTTTGAAACAAGCTCCGCATGCCTACTATTACATATTGGATAAGTATCTTAAATAAAAAGGGTTCAAGAGAGGAACATTTCACTGCAATCTATATATCGAAACAGAGGATAATGATTTTCTCATTGTGTTGGTCTATGTAGATGACATCATCTTCAGAAGTAATAATGCTTCATTGGTACAATGGTTTTCTTCTTCCATCCAGTATGAATTTGAAATGTCTATGATAGGGGAACTACCATTTTTTCTTAGTCTAAAAATTACTCAGGGGTCTAAAGGAATATTTCTTTCTCAGGAGAAATATCTAAGAGAAATGTTGAAAAGGTTTCAAATGGAATATTCTACACCTATGAGCACACATATTGTCATTGTATGCAAGTTAAGCAAGGATGATGACTAACCTAATGTGGATCAGAGTTCATATAGGTCTATGATAGGCATCTTGTTGTACATCTCAACATCTCATCTAGACATAATGCATGCTGTTGGAATGGTAGGAAGGTATCAGTCTACACCTAAACAAATTCATTTTCTAGATGTCAAAAGAATGTTCAGATACTTGAAAGGAACAATGAACAATGGCCTATGGTATCCTAGGAGTCATAATTTTCAATTATCAGTCTATTCAGATATTGATTGGGCTAACTGCATGGATGAAATGAAAAGCACGAGTGGAGGTGCATTCTTCGTTGGAGATTCTCTTGTAGAATGGCTGAGCAAGAAGTAAGGTTCCATTTCCCTATCAACTACACAAGATGAATACATTGCAAGGTTCCATTTTAGCTAGATGAATACTTGGATAACAAGGCAGGCAAGAAAGAAATCACAAACCTTGTTAAAGCATAGTTTGGCACCAGTCGCGGTAATAGAGGAATTGTACTAAAGGATATCAANAAGAATGCATAAATTAGTAGACAATATTGATGTTCAAATTGATGAAGAAGCTCCTATAAGAGATCAACAGAGAATAAGCACCAAGTCAGATGAAGAAGATGATGAGGATAATGAAAATGAAGAAAAACAAATCTCAGAGTCACAATAAGATGATGAATCAGGTGGAGAAGAGACACCCAAACAAGAAGAGTCAAGATAACAATCGGCATCAAATCCTTCCTCTAGAATTACTCAAAAGAAACATCCTGCAAGTCAGATAATTGGTGAGAAATACAAAGGTGTACAAACCAGGAGAAGGATAATCAAATACACCAAGAAATCACATATAGCCTTCATATCCATGGTGGAACCCAAGAAATTTAATGAAGCTAGTAAGGATGTAAATTGGTTAGAATCAATGAATGAGGAACTAGATCAGATTGAAAAGAATGATACTTGGGAACTTGTTCCTAGGTGAGCAAATAAAAATGTAATAGGATCCAAATGGGCCTACAAAAATAAGATGAATGATCAAGGAAATATTGTAAGAAATAAGGCTAGTTGGTCTGCAAAGGGTATGCTCAAATAGAAGGGTTGGATTTTGTTGAAACATTTGCGCTCGCAACAATATTAGAATCTATTAGAATATTTCTTTCCTATAATTGTCATAATAAGTTTAAAGTCTACCAAATGGATGTCAATTCATATTTTCTAAATGGATATCTAAAAGAATAATTCTATTTGGAACAACCAAAGGGTTTCCAACTATCAGATAATCCTGACCTTGTCCGCAAGCTGAAGAAATCCTTATATGGTTTGAAACAAGCTCCGCATGCCTACTATTACATATTGGATAAGTATCTTAAATAAAAAGGGTTCAAGAGAGGAGCATTTCACTGCAATCTATATATCAAAACAGAGGATAATGATTTTATCATTGTGTTGGTCTATGTAGATGACATCATCTTCAGAAGTAATAATGCTTCATTGGCACAATGGTTTTCTTCTTCCATCCAGTATGAATTTGAAATGTCTATGATAGGGGAACTACCATTTTTTCTTAGTCTAAAAATTACTCAGGGGTCTAAAGGAATATTTCTTTCTCAGGAGAAATATCTAAGAGAAATGTTGAAAAGGTTTCAAATGGAATATTCTACACCTATGAGCACACATATTGTCATTGTATGCAAGTTAAGCAAGGATGATGACTAACCTAATGTGGATCAGAGTTCATATAGGTCTATGATAGGCATCTTGTTGTACATCTCAACATCTCATCTAGACATAATGCATGCTGTTGGAATGGTAGGAAGGTATCAGTCTACACCTAAACAAATTCATTTTCTAGATGTCAAAAGAATGTTCAGATACTTGAAAGGAACAATGAACAATGGCCTATGGTATCCTAGGAGTCATAATTTTCAATTATCAGTCTATTCAGATATTGATTGGGCTAACTGCATGGATGAAATGAAAAGCACGAGTGGAGGTGCATTCTTCGTTGGAGATTCTCTTGTAGAATGGCTGAGCAAGAAGTAAGGTTCCATTTCCCTATCAACTACACAAGATGAATACATTGCAAGGTTCCATTTTAGCTAGATGAATACTTGGATAACAAGGCAGGCAAGAAAGAAATCACAAACCTTGTTAAAGCATAGTTTGGCACCAGTCGCGGTAATAGAGGAATTGTACTAAAGGATATCAACGAAAATGCAACAAGGTTTGCTAGGAATCTTATGGTTTGCAAAATATTAAGGAAATACTGAAAATAAGAAGCATCGATAGGAGTTATTGTAGTAGTTGTGCAATGCATGAAAGGAGTAATGTTCAGTTGGGCACCATACCTGCTGAAACAACTTTTTGTAGACTATCAAGATACATAGGATGATGGAACTAATTTCCATTACTCCTGGCTGATAATTATTATAGTGTTGGTAGGATGGAGGGAGGCAAAATTATCATAATTCCTATATAGGAAGGTGAAATTTTATGTGGCCAGATATGAGTCCCTATGGTAGGCCAAGGATAATAAAACTCAACAAGAAAACAACATTGTTTTTTTAATGTTGGTGGAATACATCCAACAGTGCACAACTAATGTATGGCGCATACCTATGGAGGTAGTCTAGGAGACAGAAGGGATAGACAAGTTCAAGGAATCTAGTAACTACGTGTGGTTCCAAGCCGCAATGGATCCAAAGAATTCATGGCTAGAAATGCAATATTGCGTCACCAAAGAAGAAGTTGACTGGATAGTTAAAGACTGGTTTTCACAGTGGCAACTACTAGTAAAAAAACTTGCAACAAGGGAAGTCAAGGAACAATCCTCCAGGCCTAAGGATAAGGCTCAATCAGGATCTTCAGTGACAAGAAACAACCTGACTGATAATACTAGAATGGATACAACACAAAAAAATCCAACTGGGAGGAGTGCAATACTGAAACGAGCAAGGAGAACAAAAACAAAAAAAAAGGATAGGAAACTATCCATATATCGAAAAGGGGGATACTTCACAGTCTGAAGAAGAGGGGGTCTAGGGTACAACAAGTGGTGTGTATCCCTCACAAAAAATAAGTAAGCTAGTGTATCAAAAAGAGGCGCACAATAAGAGAAAGTACATCACATAAGACCCATTCAACACCCTAATAGAGGATGATATAGAGCTAGTCACAGACAAGGTCCAATATAGGGGGGGAGAAGTGGTCCTCATTGTAGAGGTGCAATGAGAAGATATCATGGCCAATATCATAGAGGTCCATGAGAATCTACAACAACTATGGAGCCAAGAAGTACCATAGGCCACAGCGCAACAATAGGGAAAGACACAACGACCACCTGCGCAAAAAGAAGGAGATGAGACAATGCAGTTGATAGTCCAAGGTAGGGAGACATTTTACAGTCACATGTTAAATAATGAGATTGGATCCAGAGACTACACATAAACCCCTGGGGTACATGGAACAATTGGAAGTTTTCATGGCACAAATACCCACCAAGGCATTATACAAAATACAGGCCATCGTAATGCAAGAAGTGTAATCCAAGGCCCACATAGATGCAACAAACTTGGAGATGGGTAGAGGGGTCGCTGAAATGTTACAAATCACACACGACCAACTGACCTTGGAGAAATAGGAGGAGRAATAATGCACAAATAAATTACARCAGGGATTAACAATAKTTTATGATTRCATCCCAGATAATGTGCATGCACCTAGGAGGAGTGTAGAGGAGAAGATCAACATGATMTCACAAAAAATTGATGGATATAAGTAGGAAATTGAGGAGCTCAAAGAAAGGATCAATCCTATGAATCCTCTTGAAGTCCAAAWATAGAGAGAACAACAATATGCACTCCATATCATTGAGATGGAGAAATAAGAAAGAGAATTAGAAAAGTTGTTCGACAGAACAATGCAGATATGGAATATCCTCGAAGAAGATGAAAAGTTGCAATAGTGGGACTAGGAAGAGGAGAGAATCAATGTTTCCATGCAATAACTAAAGAAATGGTAGAAAAAAATGACCATCAAAGAGTGCTTGAAGGTAACTCAAGAAATTAATACTTTGCAAACAGAGTTGAAAACAACAGAAGCACAGAAGCAAGAAAGACAAGTTGAATTGGAACCCCTCCAAGAACAAGCAACACATATTATTGTGTATTTGGAGGAAGTGAAGAAAAGTAGGGCATAGTCACAAAAAAAGAGTGCAACATTAATGCAGGAGGAGATAACCAGGCAAACAATAAAGGTGCTAACATGAAAAGTTGTCCAGATGAGAGAAAAAGGAAAGGAACTAGGAAAACAATTCCACAGTTTGGACATGGCACTTCGGGTAGTGCACATCACCTGAGTGGCTTGGGACGATCCATATGTCAATATTTGGGGCCTGTTGGGCATAGGCCTATTTTGAGAAGGAAGGTTATTTTGGGTGTAGGCCTATTTTTGGAGAAAAGGTCTATTTTGGGAAATACCTAATTTTGGAGAACACACAATAGATGGCAAGAAAGTAGCATGCAGTAAAAGAAGGAAAAGAATCATGCAAGAGGAAAAGCAGCTTGGCACATAGGAAGGAAATCCTAACCATGAGACGGTTGGGGTTGTTGATAAATATTGTAACGACTATAAGCCTATAAAATAGTATAAATAAGAAGTTAGCAGGTCTAGGTTGGGGGTTCAGAAAAGTTTCGGTTGAGTTTGATTATTGTTGATGAGTTGATAATGATTATTATTGTAATAAGGTTGTAAAAGATTCAAATAATCTAGATTTTGAAGGGTTATATCATAGGATGAGGAGACTAGTGTGATCTAGTCCACCTCCCAGAGGTTCCTTAACCTCATCATGATTGTATTATTGAATATGTGATGTGCGCAATGCCATATTTTGTACCATATTAAATAAAAGAGAAGAGAATCCAAATCTTTGTGGATGTATCCTAGGAGGCAGTGAACCACAAAAAAACTTGTGTTCTATGTTGCTTTAATGTTTTATTTATGTTAATGATTAGTTTATAAATGAATGGTTAAGCTAGATGTAATAGCATGCATGCATAGGGAAAAATATGAATGATTTTTATCATTACTTAAATCATTAGTAGGATTAATGCATGAAGAAGGAAGAACCATCCCACATATCCTCACTCATTCCTATGATACAAACACATGAGTATTGTAGTCACCCATTATAGCGATCTCGGGTGAGACTGTGTTATTCACTCTGTGTGCAGTGTTGTCTTCCGGTTTACTAGGATGGTCGATAGTTTAGATGGTTTCTTTGGAAACCTGTTGAGATCCGAACCTAGTTCAACCCAAGAAGTGAATGAGAGATCCAACCAACACTCCTGGGTGATATGCCAATGGTTTCTATTGGACACACATCGATTTCTAATTGGTGTCACATGACAAGTAAAAAATGAAAAACCATCTTCAGGAGGGTGTGACAAATGTTTCACAGTTTGGAAAACCAATCATCGCTTCAAGGAAAAATGTATACCTAGTCGATGACCCAACACCATGTGTATATAAAAGGTCACTTCAATCTATCTCACCACAGTGGACACCTAGACTTTCCAAATATAGATAGGCATCCCAATGGGGCACTCAAAAGGATGAATCGTCAGTTACCATGTGTATGAGGGGGACCGACAAAATTCCAACAAAGTCCACCAAAGGAACATAACAATATCCTGATCCAGATGACATGTAACCTACTGCCTTTACAAAAATGTGCCCTAGGGAAATTTAATGTAGGAAAAAATTTGTTTTGGTTTGATAAATGTAGGGACAACTTTTCAAAGAGCCATGGATGTAGAATTTGTAGGAGAAAATGATAAATTTATTTTTATATAATTGGATGATATGACTATGTTATCCAAAATTGATGAAGATCACATAGAACACCTAAAAAATACTTTTGTGAAATGAAAAAAGTTAGGTTTGTCCTTGAATCCCAATAAGTCCCATATTTCCATGAAAGAATGAAAGGTTTTGGGCTACGTAATATCCAAACAAGTTGTTAGGATATATTCAAAAAGGGTGGAGGAAATAAAACAAATTGATTTACCCAGAAATAAGAAACAAGTGCAGTCCTTCCTGGGAAAAGTAATTTTCTCAGGAGATTCATCCCAAATTTTGTTGAAATAATGAAAAACGTCACTAACATGTTGAATAGATATCATGGAATTATATGTACTGCTGAATCTAAGCTATGTTTTCAGCAGATAAAAGAATCATTAGGAGAATCTCTAATGTTGGCCAATCCTAATTATAATAAGGAATTCATTATATTCTCTTTTTCCTTAGAAAATACCATTGTTTTCGTGTTATTGTAAAAAATCAAGACAGTTAGGAGCAAACAATATCTTTTTTTAGCAAGGCTTTAAGAGATGATGAAATAAGATACAATATCATGGAGAAACATGCATATTCCTTGGTTAAATCATTGAAATATTTTAGAGATTATGTATTGCACTCCAAGATCTTGTCTTATGTTCCYACTAGTGTCATAAAGGACTTCCTCATATAACCTGATAGTGAAGGAAGGAGAGGCAAGTGGATTGATAAAGTTAAGGAATATCATGTGGATATTAAACACACAAAATTATTGAAGGGTCAAGGACTATCCAAGTGTAACACCCCTTTCCTAAGCCTATGATTATATGTAATTAATCATAATTAATGATTTCCATGCCATGACAGGTGAACAATTTAAATGTGTTCTTGATTTAATTCAGATCACCAACAACTGACTATGGGGGTGAACACTTGAAGCACTATATATGATACCACTAGATGGAGTAGTAAAGGAACCTAGAGAGGGGTTCATCATGCTAAAGAGGACCCAAGCCTCCTTGCCGATAATATTTGATTTTGAGGTGTGTAGATTTATTTCCTCATCCCATATTTCAAAAACAAATAATTTAATGAGGAAGAGATGGTGGTAAAGAAACCAACCACCCTTAATGAATATAGGTATGGGAATACTTGGCTAGGACAACTGAATTATCAACCAAAGCTATCACATAGTACCATCCCTACAACAAATATTAACCACACAGGTTCCTTTTTACAGAGGAAATAAAAGGATATTCGAGAACCTTCCCAAGGTTTTGGTGCAAGAGAACCACACGAGTGGAAAGGNTGATTTACCCAGAAATAAGAAACAAGTGCAGTCCTTCCTGGGAAAAGTAATTTTCTCAGGAGATTCATCCCAAATTTTGTTGAAATAATGAAAAACGTCACTAACATGTTGAATAAATATCATGGAATTATATGTACTGTTGAATCTAAGCTATGTTTTCAGCAAATAAAAGAATCATTAGGAGAATCTCCAATGTTGGCCAATCCTAATTATAGTAAGGAATTCTATATTCTCTTTTTCCTTAGAAAATATCATTGTTTTTGTGTTATTGTAAAAAATCAAGACAGTTAGGAGCAAACAATATCTTTTTTTAGCAAGGATTTAAGAGATGATGAAATAAGATACAATATCATGGAGAAACATGCATATTCCTTGGTTAAATCATTGAAATATTTTAGAGATTATGTATTGCACTCCAAGATCTTGTCTTATGTTCCYACTAGTGTCATAAAGGACTTCCTCATAYAACCTGAYAGTGAAGGAAGGAGAGGCAAGTGGATTGATAAAGTTAAGGAATATYATGTGGATATTAAACACACAAAATTATTGAAGGGTCAAGGACTATCCAAGTGTAACACCCCTTTCCTAAGCCTGTGATTATATGTAATTAATCATAATTAATGATTTCCATGCCATGACAGGTGAACAATTTAAATGTGTTCTTGATTTAATTCAGATCACCAACAACTGACTATGGGGGTGAATCCTTGAAGCACTATCTATGATACCACTAGATGGAATAGTAAAGGAACCTAGAGAGGGGTTCATCATGCTAAAGAGGACCCAAGCCTCCTTGTTGATAATATTTGATTTTGAGGTGTGTAGATTTATTTCCTCATCCCATATTTCAAAAACAAATAATTTAATGAGGAAGAGATGGTGGTAAAGAAACCAACCACCCTCAATGAATATAGGTATGGGAAGACTTGGCTAGGACAACTGAATTATCAACCAAAGCTACCACATAGTACCATCCCTACAACAAATATTGACCACAGAGGTTCCTTTTTACAGAGGAAATAAAAGGATATTCAAGAACCTTCCCAAGGTTTTGGTGCAAGAGAACCACACGAGTGGAAAGGATAAAGGGATCTCTCAATTATGGGGGTTCGAGAGAAGACCATACCCATAGGGGTGTGAAGAAGAGTCATCAAGATGGAAAAAAGAAGATCCCATGATTTATTGATAGGAATACAATATGTTTGGAGGCTTGATGCTCGTTGGGATAAAAATCAATAGAGAAGGCATATGATAAACCCTCTGGAGGCCTTGATTTTAGTAGGAAGAAGGGGATGCTTCTTTTTCTACCAAAGAAGTGGAGGAGAGTAACCTCCAAAATCTAATTATTTTCTTGATGAGTCAACATTGAGAGATTTCATTGGTGGTATCATCACTTGACACATGGGTGGATAGATTGCTAATATTGAATTCCTCTCATCTTACGGTTGGGTGGAAAGGTGAACACCCAAAATTAATTGGTTGGTTACAACCTACAAAANTAAGAGATGATGAAATAAGATACAATATCATGGAGAAACATGCATATTCCTTGGTTAAATCATTGAAATATTTTAGAGATTATGTATTGCACTCCAAGATCTTGTCTTATGTTCCTACTAGTGTCATAAAGGACTTCCTCATATAACCTGATAGTGAAGGAAGGAGAGGCAAGTGGATTGATAAAGTTAAGGAATATCATGTGGATATTAAACACACAAAATTATTGAAGGGTCAAGGACTATCCAAGTGTAACACCCCTTTCCTAAGCCTGTGATTATATGTAATTAATCATAATTAATGATTTCCATGCCATGACAGGTGAACAATTTAAATGTGTTCTTGATTTAATTCAGATCACCAACAACTGAATATGGGGGTGAACACTTGAAGCACTATATATGATACCACTAGATGGAGTAGTAAAGGAACCTAGAGAGGGGTTCATCATGCTAAAGAGGACCCAAGCCTCCTCGCTAATAATATTTGATTTTGAGGTGTGTAGATTTATTTCCTCATCCCATATTTCAAAAACAAATAATTTAACGAGGAAGAGATGGTGGTAAAGAAACCAACCACCCTTAATGAATATAGGTATGGGAATACTTGGCTAGGACAACTGAATTATCAACCAAAGCTACCACATAGTACCATCCCTACAACAAATATTAACCACACAGGTTCCTTTTTAGAGAGGAAATAAAAGGATATTCGAGAACCTTCCCAAGGTTTTGGTGCAAGAGAACCACACGAGTGGAAAGGATAAAGGGATCTCTCAATTATGGGGGGTCGAGAGAAGACCATACCCATAGGGGTGTGAAGAAGAGTCATCAAGATGGAAAAAAGAAGATCCCATGAGTTATTGATAGGAATACAAGATGTTTGGAGGCTTGATGCTCGTTGGGATAAAAATCAATAGAGAAGGCATATGATAAACCCTTTGGAGGCCTTGATTTTAGTAGGAAGAAGGGGATGCTTCTTTTTTTACCAAAGAAGTGGAGGAGAGTAACCTCCAAAATCTAATTATTTTCTTGATGAGTCAACATTGAGAGAGTTCATTGGTGGTATCATCACTTGACACGGGGGTGGATAGATTGTTAATATTGAATTCCTCTCATCTTACGGTTGGGTGGAAAGGTGAACACCCAGAATTAATTGGTTGGTTACAACCTACAAAAAAACTATGTAATATATGACTTTGTGTGATTGAGTAAAAGAAAATGATTTTTTCCTGTAACTCTATCCATGAATATGGATATTTTTTGATGGAATGAATGGTTATCTCTTGGGGAAATGTTAATGGATGGGTATACTAGTATAATTGAAATGAATTCCATGTATTAAATTTGTTGGATTACTGAGAGGTAGGTGAGGGGGGAGTGAATAAGTAATAGATCCTTCTAATCCTTTTTAACGACATTATTTAAGTGTTTTTTATCTTTATGATCAATTTACCATTATCATTCAACAAGTGAAAAATAAATAAACCATGAACAATGAGCAATCATACACATACATAGTACACCAATATTTTTTCATGGAAACCCAAAGTGGGAAAAAACCACATAATGCCTTTTCTTATATGTCTTTAA
>JZKD02S0034828.1:37813-52506 GCA_000966675.3 Picea glauca
ATATGAGGTAATAGGATATTCACATAGAATTTAGTGTTATCTACCTTACACATGAATATAAAATCACACAAGATATCCAAGAATAAGGTAGAGAATATCCTTTACTTTATTAATATCAAAACCCTTAAGGTAGGGAAACACCTTACAATGATCATTTTATGGAAGGAATCCACTCCTATTCACTTTCCTTTTAAGGTTGGGTGATATCTAAATGAGCGAATCTTCAAATACAATAAACTCTAGACATTTAATAAGGAAGACTCCATCCGTATTTATAGCTAGCAAGAGAACCCTAATCACAAAAACCTCCTAAGTACCCATTGGATCTTCTTTAATGAGACCACATTATATTTATTCAATACTAACTACATAGTGGGCCTTATTTAATAACAAACATAGTGGACCTAGTCCACCTTACATTGAATTACCTCCACTATTATTAATCTACTATGGGCCCTAATTTAGCCCCCAATTACTTGCCTAGAGAGGATCCTAACATTCCACCCCCCAGTTATAGCAAGGTTTGCCTCACCATTACTATCTTGCACAGAGGGCCTTTTTCCATTTCCCTATGCAGACTTATCATCCCCTTTTGATGAATCCAGAGCTAAAAATATACATTTTTCTACATATACGCTCCCTATCTGCTATGCAAGATGTGTATATGCTTGCTGATCCACTACAGCCCGCGTACATCGGGATTTGTACCAAAAAATACAAAATGAGGCTGGGTTTCCATGTCACAATAGGAGATCTCTGATCCTTGGCCTTCCATATACTGGAAACATTCTGACTCGACCCTTCAGTTGCATCATGAAGGCTATAAGATCACAATTTTGACCTATGGAAAAGAATGAGAAAGCATTCAACTTTTAGAGCAAAGTTACTCTGGAGAAATTACTTCATATTGAGTCTGCATCCCTCTGTCCCTCAAGTCTGAACACAGAGTTCAGCCCCCAAGCTCTTTTCCTATTTTTCAGAGGACCTCATTGCCTCTTTCCTATGAACTTGCCTTTGGTGGAGGATTGAAGTTGTGGAGGCCTAGTTGGAAGGAACTTGGTTTTTTGGTTTCGAACCATGCCGACATAGAACTTTGTATCGTTGTCACTTCTTCCAATCAATTATTAATAGAAATACTCCTTTCCCATCCTATTATATCTTGCAAATATATTATTATTATCCATGGGCATGTTTGTAATGTTTATTAATGGATTATGCTATCTGATGTGCTAATCCATTTTATATTATCACTGTATACTTTCTCTACTTGTTCATTGAGAACTTCTTGCAAGTATAAAGCTTTGCGTTAAAGTGATCAACGGTGGAACATCATCAAACGTTGGATCGAGGTAGGCCTCTTTATTATATTGCACATTAGTTTATATAGAATATGTTGGAATTGAGTTGATTTTTGCAGTCATACATGCTTGTTATGGTTTACCCTTGGCCATAGAGAGTTTTTCCCTTCTAACATAAATGGCAACCATACTGGGGAGAGATATTCCTTCTAAGGGTTGAAGTACTTTTTCTTCTTACATTACTCTTTTTCCTTTGTGTTTCTTGTCATATCACTACTTGAGATGTTCTATTCACTCTGGGTTTGAGTTTTCAGCCTTTTTCCCTTGCCTAGCCTTGTTTTAAAGCATATACACCCTTTTTTCCTTGACAGTGGTGTATACATGCTTGTTGTCTCACTGCAAGAAGTGTATATACGCTCTGTTCTCCTGAACAGTCACGTATACCACTTCCCCTGGCTTGTTTGCTTGGTTTAGTGACTGTTGGGTAGGATTTGAAGATTGTTGAGCCTTCTTAGGTCTCTGTAGTGTTTGTTGAGATTATCTGGGATGACAAGAAACCTATTTGGAGTTGAATTTTTGGGCAGAGTCTTTCTCTTTGTTTTCCATTTTTTATTTTTCCTTGTTCTCTAGACTGTTTGCATGGCTTCTTGGTATTTTGCTCGAGTTATTTCTTTTATACACAGTAGAATTTATATATCAGGTTTCTCATCATTCCATGCATTTTCTTTTTAGTATATTGAAAATACATAAAAAATAAGCATTTTGCATTGGCTGACATTTTCGTCTTTGAATCTTTATCATTAGCTTACCGCATTTAGTGAAAGATTGCATTTTACTTCTGAATTGCAGAGTTGAAATTGAAGACTGCACTTATTGGCATATCATTCATTGAAAAGTTAAAGATAGACTTTTCATTATATCCATATTTATTTTCTTGCAGAGTCATAACATCATGAGTTTCACTTCCATACCTTTTTGAGT
The DNA here is from genome assembly GCA_000966675.3 of Picea glauca. Classification (NCBI taxonomy): domain Eukaryota; kingdom Viridiplantae; phylum Streptophyta; class Pinopsida; order Pinales; family Pinaceae; genus Picea; species Picea glauca. The sequence continues at coordinate 40,093 of JZKD02S0034828.1, forward strand.
AACCACGACCGATAAAATTTATGCTTTAAACTAAAATTGATTAGTCCCAATTTTATTTTTTAGGGTGCATAAACTAGCCTAGGATTTAGTGCCTTGGAATAGGATCTTGTGAGTAAACTTCTCCAAGGAAATTAAATCAACATATGTGTCTGAGACAGGGAGTTGAGAAGTCCATTATATAATTGGTAATATCAGGAGGCTCCTCTCACACCGGAGTTAATCATGAGGTCGCGTGAAGTTAGTTGAAGGGATAACCCCTGGATACTCACCTAGCGTCAGAGATATTTATGTGGATTTATTCATATTTGGGGATATTGCTAGTACCCATACCTCTGTGAGAGGCGGTGCTTTCAATGTTTCAGGCTTTTCTACCCTGCCCATACAGTGATCTAGACTTACGATTGCTCACTTGTGCATCGGTTATACAATGGTTGATTAGTTGCTTGACTTAGGTATCTCATAGGTTACTTGTAGGGGTTATTCTTCTTGTATCCTAGGTCAGATAGAGATCAGACAACAAACAACCTTTATGGAGGATTACCTCTACAGGGGGATCTAACCGACTGGTTGTTAAGCCTACAAGGGCCCTTATAACTGATTATGTTACCTCCAAACTTTAGTTGGGAGTCTCAAGTCCCTTTTGGACAAGGCATACCTTCTTTAGCGAGGGAGGCCACTCAACCACTGTAGCCCGTTTGCATGCATATTGGTCGTTTGAATTTTTGGTATGCTCTTTGATTATTAGTTGACCATAGGATTTTGTGTTGAGTATTTGTTATCATGGATAGTGGAGTTATTTTTTCTCCCTCATTTACTGCTACCCCCCATGACATTCATGGGGGCTAATCCATTCGCTTTTGATAATGGTATGCAAAATTATGGTACTCAGTCAATGGTTTGGGTCTCTAATCATTTTTCTCATGGTATGCCTGATATGTCTTCGCACTTGCCATCCTCTGTCTTGCCTCTTTATGCAAATACAATTTTTGGGTCTGGGGGCATGATGCCTTCTTCTTATCCCTCTCCGTTTTGTGGGAGTCATATCCTTCAAACACCTCTTACGATAGGAGGTTGGAATATTCCTTACTACGAATCCACTATGGGAGAAGTAAGTGCCCAATTAAGCAATCATTCTACTTGTTACACTCTGCCCACTTATCCTTCTTCTTCTATGTCGGTTCCTATGAACACTTTTCCCATGGCGGACCTCCGTCTACCCTCTGGTGTTTCATCTGGGGGGAATTATTTTTATAATATGGGAAGCCCCCCTCACGAAGTTTCCTCATCTGGGGGAAACATATATCCTCACATGAGTAACCCTTATCATGTCACTTTCTCTTCGCAAGTGACTTCCTCAGTGTCTATGCTATTACAACCCTTTATGCATCAATATGGAGGAGGATACTATCCTACTGGACAGGGACAAGGTGTAAACCAGGATCCTTCCTGGCCTGCAATTTCTCAGAACCAATCTTTCCTTGGACCTTGGTCTCAAATTCCACAATTCACCACTGCCACAAGTCCAGTCACTACATGTCATACTGGCGTTATATCACCAACCTCTTCTAGCCACATTGGAGATTGGTTGACAACCTCTGCAAGTCATGTTGAAGAGCTGCAACCAGCTGCTACAAGTCATGCTGGGGGCACAGGTCCATTCACTGCATGTCATACTGGCATTATATCACCAACCTCTGCTAGTCATGTTGGATATTGGTCAACAACCTCTGCGATTCATGTTGAAGACCTGCAACCAGCCACTGCAAGTCATGATGGGGGCATACGTCCAGTCATTGCATGTCATACTAGCATTATATCACCAACCTCTGCTAGTCATGTTAGATATTGGTCCAAAACCTCTGCAAGTCATGTTGAAGACCTACAACCAACCGCTGCAAGTCATGTTGGGGGCACAAGTCCAATCACTGTGTGTCATACTGGAATTATATCACCAACCTATACTAGTCATGTTGGAGGTTGGTCGACAACCTCTGCGAGTCATGTTGAAGACCTGCAACCAACCGTTGTAAGTCATGCTGGGGGCACATGTCTGGTCACTGATGGTCACACTGCACATTCATCAACAACCTCTTCTAGTCATGTTGGAGATTTGCTACTAGACTCTACAAGTCATTATGGGAGCATGTCGCCAACCACTGCAAGTCATGCTGGGGGCATTCATATGATTGAGAATCCTAGATGTCTCGGACGTAATCCTAGATTCTTTTGTAGGAATTGTGAAGGAAGTCACCTTACTCGTTTGTGTCCTGTTACTATTGGGATTCCAAAAGCATGGGGATCACCTAAGGGCCCTTCAGGTTCTGAGGCATCTATGGTTTCACAACACTCTATTCCTTCTTTGGTTGATACAACAGTCATGCCGATGCAATATTCGATTGAAACCCCTTTTCCTTTAGGGGTTGATGCGTCCTTTGACCTTGTTGTCTCACATCCCATTCGACCTATGGTTGTGTCGATGCAATATTCAATTGAAACCTCTCCTATATTCAGGGGTGATGCATCTCTTGACCTTGTTGTCTTGCATCTTGTTCAACTAATGGTCGTGTCGATGCAATGTTTTACGGATGACACTCCTATTTTTTGGGGTGATGCATGTACGTTTTAAACCTGTGAAATAAAGCAATGCATATAGATTCTTAAGCAAAACATAATTTAATCAATAGCTCATTCACATAGTACACAAAGATTTATATCGGAAACTCTCAACCGGGAAAACCTTTCTTATATTCATTATATCGAATTTCACCATTCACCATACAATATATATACAATGTTTTTAGGTATTCCGTAGATACCAAAACCCTAATCCCTTAATACGGGATTAATTTACAAAACCGTTAAAAATAGCAAAAACCGCCCCAAAAAAAAAAATTCGGGGCACTGCCCCAAACGCTATGCATAACTAGGGGGGGGGGGGCATACCTGCCCCCCTGGGAAATCACCTGGTGCACATGGCACAAACAGAGCACTAGTACGAGGGATCGTCAGACGCAGTTTTCATATATGATGCACTCACACACACACATGCAAAGAATATAACACATACCCAACAATGCACCTCTTGACCTTGTTGTATCACATCCTATTCAATAAATAGTTGAAGAAGTGGTCGTGCTAATGCAATTTTCGGTCGACCCCACTCTTCTCTTGGAGAGTGACAATTCTAAGGAAGCGGTTGTGCCAATGCAATTTTGGGTTGATCCCACTCTCCTGGTTCTGGTTCTATACCTTTTATGCCATATCCTTAGCATTTCTAGTACTTCACCTTCTGAACAAGAGAGAGTTTTACTCTTCCCAAGTTCTCTCCCTCCAAGTCTTGACGAGGTTCCCTTTGATTGGGATGGTCTTGTGGGGTATCCAATTCCTTTGCCTATGTCTTTTACAGGAAGAGACATTATCCAATATAACAAGGAGACGATAACCTCTATTATCACTTTGTCCTCCTCGACTTGGATATCTTTGGGTCTTCCCGAGCTTGTGTCAGTTCTTCATAAGACACTGAAATTCCATAGAAGGTATGCATGGGAGCCTTGGCTGCCCCCGTGACTTGCCGCCTATAACCTCCCAAACGAGTCTCAGTGAAGCTCTTTTATGACTCATCTAAAAACTAAAAATACTGTCGAGTGATTTGTCCCTTTCATACTCTTTAAAGTTGGATTTGAAAGGTCATGAGTCTTAGTTAAGTTCTTTTCCGAATCACTACCAAAAATTGAAAAGATTGCCGAGTGAACTTGTCTTTTTCACACTTGTAAATTGGATTTGAAAAGACGTCTATTTGGCACAAGTTTACCCCTTTTTCAAACCAAGTATACTAAAAGATATAAAAAAGGACATTTTTTGGCGTTAAGTTGTGATTGCATCTCATGCCCTCACTTGCAGTATTGAGCCTTTAGTTGGTTCTCACTTTGCGTTATAAACCATTGCCTAAGGAGTTTGCATCTTCAACCAAGCAGAGCCTTGTTTATATCCTTCGCAATTTGACACCCTATACCTTGGAGGAAACACCACCCCAAGTGTCCATCTCCCACATGCATTCCCTTGCATTAAGCATATGTATGTTCCACTATTGGAACTAGTTTTTCTTACTTGCGACACTTGTTCCCTCTTATGTATCATAATATTCATTTGTTATGAAAAAACAAAAAAAGACGGGCAGGAAGGTAGTACTATATTGTAATTGGCAGTAGTCGTGTCGCCATTGAACAGAGCACAAAGTTATTGAGTCCTTGTATTATCATAATTTTGTGTTTAACATGGCCTTAGGAAGCTGATCTCTCTACATAAATTTCTCTACCGACTGGTTACTTTTCTAGTCCCTACAGAGAACATTATGGATGCCTCCTGCATCTAATTATCACATCATTGAGTCCATGCTTCCAAAGTCCACCATATGTCTCATGCTCTTGTTCAAAGTAAGTCTATCAACCTGTGTCGGCCACTCCTTAGAAATCTTGACTTCGCATGTTGGCCATACCCTCAGTTTTGTCTCAGAATCACATGACACTTTGGTCTTATCATGCACCCTGTCCCTACTTTCATCATTGGTAGGTCACCTTGAACCTAGCAATCGACACTTCATCATTCATCGTTGACTGGGTGGTTTCACTTGTGTTCGACGGCAATAAATCTATTCACACTTTGGGATTCGTATAATGTCTTGGATGGCATTAGTCTTATTGGTGGTTCCCTTGCCTGAGTCAACGATTTTTCATCATTGGCTGCAATTCAGAGGGTCTTTTTCATGCACCACTTGCATTTGGCACATGCGGAAGATGCACAGGGTCGTTTGTTCATGAACATGTTCTTCGTCTGATCTCCACGAAATCATGAAGCTCCTGCTTTGTTCCTCGTGCTGACTGATGAGAGATGCTTCAATTCTCTCCTTTCAGTGGGTCTCTTTCCATCGACTTCAGCTCATTTATATGGATATGGTACCTAGATTTTTATGAGTACCTTGAGGCTTGTAGTCATTAGTGGCAGGCTCTCTCGCCATTGATAGATGAGAATACATCAATTTCTCTTGATCAATGGATTTCTCAAGTGTTCGACACCAAATCCTTTATTGACACTTGTAGAAAGGTACTCGGTGCCTTGATACTTACTTTCATTATTGGTAGGTTGTCTTGCATTTGTTAACGGTATACCTCAATGACCGGTAATCAAATGATGTCTCATTGTGTTTGACCTCAACTCCTTTTTTCACATGATGTAGACTTTCACCTTGGTGGATTGTGTAGAAGACTTGAAGACATCACTATGTGGCCACAACTTTCCTAAGATGTTGCTTCTCTTTCATTGGACTAGCACCTGTTTGACTTTAGTGATCATGGGAGATCATATTGTACTTCATGGTATATAGATATCTTCAGATTGATTTTGAGACTGGATTCACTGGGCCTTGATCGTGACTATGACAACTTTTGGCATGTAACCACATTTGTGTTTGCCTATTCATGGCCATGAACACTTGTTTGGTATATTTTCCACATGGATTTGCATTGTATTCTTGGCAGCAATGTATGCAAAGTCAGTACATAATGTAATGAGTAATTGAGTTTGTCCAGTTGGTTCTCTACCACTCCACTTCTGGGTTATTTATAATGTATTTTGGCCATCACAAATACTCCTATGATCTCACACATTAGGGGGCGTCTGTTATAGCAAGATTTTCCTCACCATTGCTATCTTGCATAGAAGGCATTTTTCCATTTCCCTATGCAGACTTATCATCCCCTTTTGATGAATCTAGAGCTAAAAATATACATTTTTCCACATATACACTCTCGATCTACTATGCAAGATGTGTATACACCTGTTGATCCACTATAGCCTGTGTACATCGAGATTTTTGTGAGAAAATAAAAAATGAGGTCTGGTTTCCATGTCACGACAGGAGATTTGTGATCCTTGGCCTTCCATATACTAGAAATGTTCTGACTCGACCCTTCAGTTTCATCCTGAAGGTTATAAGAGCACAATTTCGACCTATGGAAAAGAAAGAGAAAGCATTCAACTTTGAGAGAAAAGTTACTCTAGAGAAATTACTTCATATTGAGTCTACATCCCTTTTCCCCTCAAGTCTGAACATAGTTTTCATCCCCCAAGCTCTTTCCCTATTATTGAGAGGACCTCATTGCCTCTTTCCTATGAGCTTGCCTTTGGTGGAGGATTGAAGTGGTGGAGACCCAGTTGGAAGGAACTTGGTTTCTTGGTTTCGAATAGTGTCGACACAGAAGTCTGTATCATTGTCACTTCTGTTGATCAATTATTAATAGAAATACTCCTTTCCTTTCCTATTGATATCTTGTAAATATATGATTATTATCCATGGGTGTGTTTGTAATGTTTATTAATGGATTATTCTATCTGATGTGCTAACCCCTTTTATATTATCACTGTATACTTGCTCTGCTTGTTTGCTGATAACTTCTTGCAGGTATAAAGCTTTGGGTCAAAGTGCTCAATGGTGGAACATCATAAAACATTGGATCGAGGTAGGCCTCTTTCTTATATTGCACATTAGTTTATATAGTATATGTTGGAATTGAGTTGATTTCTGTAGTCATACCTGTCTGTTGTGGTTTACCCTTGGCCATAAAGATTTTTTCCCTTGTAACACCCCCTTAGAAAAGAATTTCCCTCAATGTGTTTTGTGAGGAGGTACAACCATAAACTAGGGTCCCATGGAAGAGTATTGATCACAATGATGAAGTAATCCATAGAACTAGGGTCCCATGTACAAGTGATATCTTCTAAGATAAAATAGTCTAACAAGCTTAACCATCAACCTAGGTCCCATGTACAAGTTCTAACCACCATGCTGAAGTAGCCAATGTCCCATGTGCAAGTACCAACTGCAAATCCAAGGATCTCATCCATAAAATTGAATCCCAAGTTGAAGAGATCATGCTTACTCCCCACTGAATATACTTGTACTTGGTTGAGAATGGTTCTCCAATACCTAAAACTATCATGTGGATCTAAATATATAGATCCATATCAAAAATATTGTCCACATAAGTGAAAAAGGTCGGATGTGGATTTAGAAGGCACACTACTACTGAAGAATAGGCAAGTTGAGAATTGCTAGTCTTAACTGGCTATTGACTTCCCTCCATGATGTTCTCTACATAAGGTAGAGTAGAGTCATTAAATAGAAGTTCAAAGTAGTTTTCATTCTAGAAATGACAATTATCCATGTACCATTCATCACAAGCATCCTCTAAATCATACCTAGCATATATTTCTTGGTTATACTCTACATTTATGAAATAATATGTGCTACCATTAATACAGGTCTCCTCATGTTTTTCGAATATATTTGTTGTATCTTGGTATCCCTTATGAAGAACCTAGAGATATTGTTTCGCTAACATTCATTCCTCCCATGGAATTTTTCACCACACAACCATTCTTCACTTCCATTAGGGTATGAAAAAGGATAAGTAATCAATGAGAATAAAAAACTCAACAAGCACCCAAATCGATCTTTCAATGCAGATAAAAATAAAAAAGATAAGAAAACGTTTCTTCAAATGTGAATAAAAAATGGTCTTTTGATCGTTAAGCAATCCAGAATGTGTAATCAACCTAAAAATTCAAATCCAATCGAAGATTTTTAATTGAGCAAACACTCAGACACAAATCTAGAGATTATACCCTTGTCAATAAAAATAAAAATAAAAAATGGAAAAATATCAAAAGAGAGGTGTTTGATCTCCGACACCAATCAAGAGCAAGCTTAAAAAATCATAAAAAGTCAAGAACTAGCATTAAAAATCCTTTCCCAGCTAACTAAAGAAAAACTAGGTAATAGCAGAGGCCAAAACCCAACCCAAAAAATTTCTCAAATGTCGTTGTAGGTTGATAGTATAACACAGTACGTAAATGAATAGTTTTCGCAAGCCAAAAACAAACAGGGTGCATAAATCCCGCACTGAAATAAACCAGTAGGGTGCATAAATCAATGTTTTTCGCAGGCTATCTATAAGGTGTAGTGCGGAAGTGTTTGAAAAATAAAGAAATTTGGAGAAAAGGGTAAAGCATCCAAGTGGATTTTCAAACCTAGAGAGTCTAAATGGATCTCCCACAGACTTAGATACTGATTTCAAGTAAAAAGAATAGGTCAAAAGAAAATGGCTAACAAAAAACCATAATCAAGTTGTTCTTCCCTAGTGGAGTTGCCAATTTTGTTATTGGGTAAATCACTAGATGTGGACATGAACTAATCCCCCTAGATCCATCTGGATCTAGCACAAAACGAGATGGAACAAGATGCATTCCCTCAGTTGTGATCATTGAGTTTACTACCAAAGGAGGAATAGATCACATACCTTATGAATAACTTCCTTATATCTTTGTTGTCCCTGCTTCACTCCAGTGCTCTTGTGGAATCAGATCTATGATAACACAAACCAACCGACGTGAAAGTAGAAATAGTAGAATTCAATGAAAACCTAAACATGTGATCAAGGAGTCATGTAATAAAATACTAATCATTTTATGGGAAAAAGACATGCCACCATATTATATTAATGAAAAGTAGAAGATACAACTAAATTTTCTTGATGTTGCAAGTTCTCATTTAGTGGTCCTTTGTTCCAACACCCACACACACTTGCTACAAATTTTGCATGAAGATAATCCACAAAAGCTTGATGGGAAAATGGTGGCCTCAAGCATCACTAGAAACGAGATTCTTCACACAATCTTCAACCTATTCTTTCATCAATTCTCTGCTTAATATTTCTTAACCTTTTCCATGAGAAGCCCATGATTATATAGGATAAGGTGAAGTGATTAAAGGGATGAGGATGATCCCACCAAATCAGAGAAACCAGTAGGATCACAACCATATGGACGCCACCTCACATTCTAGAATATTCCCCTTCTAGAAACTTCGTGAAACCTCTTTCCTCTTTTAGCTTTGGAATGTCGCCGCACCCTGCCTATATAGTAGCCAGTGGAAATCCCGCGGGCCAGCTATAGAGAAGCTTGTGGAAATGATAGATTTCCGCACTGTGTAATATGTGCAATCTGCAGACCCTTTCTAAAAAGAAGCCTTGTATAGGAGGAAAGAAGTTGATTTTCTCAGGCAAAAAGTCATGTTGGGAGCCTGAACACATGTTTGTGAAATCATCACTAGGCTGACCAAAATAATGTATAACATCGGGGCCATCTTGACCGAAAGTAGAGAAGAGAACCAAGCACAAAAACGACCTAGCCAATGCGAAGTTGATTCCATCTATATTACCCGACTATATCCCGCCTCTAGTCAGCGTGGTAAGTCGTGATAGTGTGCCAAGAGATTTCGAGTACACCATCATTATTTCATACCTCCTGAAGGGGATACGTGTAGTAAGAGTACAACATGGCAAGATCACAACGTTGAAGTTCAGTGACTTCAACCTTGGAGATCACAAGAACCACACATGCTCGCCCCGTACAAATACCTGACCAGGATGGAGGGAAAGAACTCAAAGATAATCCCCCAGCCGTGGACGATGAACCTCGCACAATCCACCTTGTTAAATGTCATGAAAATCCCCCACTTTGGAAGGCATCAGGAAGTCAACGCTTGTGTTAAGTTGCTACTAACGTGTTACCATGGTAGTTATTTATGGCTATACCATTGTATTACAATCGATTTGATGCTGATCCATAGGATCACAGGGTTGAGTATGTAAGGACCTGACCCTCAGGAGTTCTACCTAGGAAAATCCACAGATCGTGTGCTAGCACGGAAGATTAAGGACACATACAGTGATGTCAAGAAGGGGACGTGAGGCTATAAGGTAGCCTCCATCCAGAATGGTGCAATGCACCTAACATGTCAGTTAATAGCTAGAAAGTTGGTACGCAAGAACCGACCCACATATGTCACGAGCTTTGTCGTCGACCTCGCGGGGAAGTGTGTAGAAGGCTTACAAATGAACTGGGCGAAGTACCTAGTCAATCATCTTGAACTAGACTACCGTGAAGCGTAGGATCATGGCTACGAGTTTCACTTCAGCTGGATCCTGATCCTTATCACCTTTGTTTCTTGGGAGATGCTAGTAGGTGCGACCTTCCTTGACATCGAGCCATTTGAGCCTCTTGTCACAAAGTTCACCACACTTTGGTATTCGAGTGATATGAACAAACAGTGGCAGTCGAATTCTATTTTTCATACCTATTACGTTTAGCTGAAGAGAGCCATCGAAGTTGAGCCTTGCATGACTCTGAACACCTTACAGATATTCTAAGCCCTGATGAAGTTCAACACAGATTGGCATTTCATTTACATTACAGTGTGAGCCCATGAACATAAGAAAAAACTCCAATCGTACTATAAAATTATGAAAGAGGACCTGGAGGAGATCACTAAGGATTGGTCTGCATATCTCCTTATCCCTGTTGACCCTGCAGAGATGTCTAATCCTGAACTGCACAGCCTAGAGAAAACTCACAAAGAACATGACACACCTGGAACCAACAGAAGAAAGAAGACTAAGGAGGTCCAATAAGAAAGGATCTTTCCATGGAATGTAAGAAACTCAGTGATCCCAGTGCCAAGACTTATGAGAAACTCATTGAGAATGCAGAACTAAAGGCACTGGAGTCGCAGCTCCAGGAGGTGAAGCTGCAAGTAGAAACAATACAGGCATAGATGAAGCCCCTATCGGCTGTGGAAATAATGAACCAATCGCAGGAGCAGCACACTGGCCAGTAGCAGGTTCACACCATTCAGATCAAAGTCATGGAAGTGACTCAAAGGCTCCAACCTGTACAAGATGAGGCTTACCACCTGTTCACAGAGATCGAAGGTCGAGGAGCAGAACTAGAGCAAGTTGTTGTTGCAACAGAACAATGCCTAGAAGGACCCGTGAACAAGGCAGTCATCCAAGAGTTCGTTGAATAGGAGGTCGTGGCATGACAACAAGTCAAAGCAGTTCGAGCCAAGATCAAGGCTTTTGAAGCAGAACTGTCCAGATCAAAGTGACTCGAGATGATTCAGAAGTGAGTGTTGGGGGCCTATTGGCCCTTAACCAAGTTTTGAGGATACTTGGTCATGATTGACCTATTTTTGGGTCTTCGACAGGCTGTCGAAGATGGAGCACAAGATGAAGAGGAGATCACAGTATCTCGGCCCCTTTTTAGGGATTCTTAGGTTTTGGGATCATGTAATGGGTATGGGAAGGTCGGCCCATGGGTTTACCCATGACTAGGCCCACTTTTGTAATATACATATAGAAGCTAGGCGATGTAGAAAGTAGTAGTGATTGATCTACGTGATTGACATATTGTAAGTGCTTTGTGCATACTATGTAACACTGGTAAGGCTAAGTTCAAGGGACTGTAAGATATCGAGAGGAGGCTTTGTGTTGAACCTAACTCACGGAAGAAGGATCTAGCGAAGAGCACATATCACCTGTCCTATGCGAAGTAGGGTTTTTGAGGCTCTGTGCATGTAACTAATTAACAAAAGATAATAGAAGATAAGAAGAGTTGGTGGACGTAGCCCCAAGGTGGGGGTGAACCACGTATATGTTATGTTTCTCTACTTTTTGCGATGTCTTGTTGTGTTTATGTGTGACTTGCTATGATATAGATGAATCTTAGATAGAATTGATGTTGCTTTATGCTTAATAAGGAGAATGAATGTTAGATCTAACCTATGTGAGTATGATTAGTGCCTAATTCTTCTAGATTCAATATGTTCCTTTTATGCTAAGTGCTATTAGATGTGGATCTGGTTGAATAATGCGATGCTCTGTAATTAGGGTTTGTTTGCGTTGTTACTAAGAACTGAATATTGATGAATGCTTACTACTAAGTGCTCTGTTAAATGTTAGAATCAAAGATCTGTTTCCAAGCTAAGGTTGCACACATCTAAGTCTTGCAACCACCATTGCCTCTACCTCGGGTGAGACTTCATTTGCTTCACAGGTGTTGCCAAAAGGGTTGGTAGTTAGGGTTTTGTTGGTGCATTTTTGTAGCGTTGAACCCTGGGTTTGCCCCTGTGCCAACAAATGGCGAGCTCTTCTAGAATCTAGATAGAGAAGTTCAACGGTAAAAAAATTGAGCTATGGAATCTCAAGATGGAGGACCTTCTTGTAGACAAAAAACAATGGATCGTTGTTTATCCTGGTACGCAACCTACTAGCACACAATCGACTGGTACACAACCTGCTAGTACACAAACTACTAGTACACCACCTACTGGTATATCAAAGGAATATTGGGAGAAGTTGGACAGAAGAGCAAGGAGTATTATTCGACTCTTCCTGGAAAATTCGATGTTGTTGAATGTCTCAGGAGAATCTACAGCCAAGGAACTATGGGATAAGTTAGGGAATTTGTATCAATCAAAGTCCCTGGTAAACAAGTTGTTTCTTCGAAATAAGTTGTATC
>JZKD02S0034828.1:91166-102030 GCA_000966675.3 Picea glauca
AGAAATAACCAATAGTTATTGTTCAAGGGAAGTAATGACTTCCAAAGGTAACTACAACTTCCAAATATAAAGGGAGGGATAAACCTCTAAAAGGAAGATACAATCCTCCAATATCAAGAGAGGGTTGACCTCTCCATCCTTGCTTGTTCCTTCCACCCAAGAATATATGAGAGATAATAAAACTTTACATTAAATCATCACCATCAACCAACCATCACATAGAACTTGATAATGCTTCCCGAAACTTCTTCAAAATTTTCAATTCTTCACTTCTTAGAATACTCTGATCCTGCAGATAATATAACTCAATGTATTCTCTGAAACTCCTCCAAGTTTCACTCCTTGAATCCTCCTAGAAAAATAATTATAGAGAAAATGGTAGACCTTATTCAATTCTGGTTTATTCAAGAGAGAAAACTTATACAACATGGCATGCGATCAATATTTAACATAAGATTATGAAATTATTACAAAGGAAACTACAACCCACACTTTTTCCAATTCAATTGGTCTATCTTCATTTGGATTCTCTATGAAGATGTTATTACTGTTTTACCCAAAACACTTGTTTATGACTAGCTTCATGACAAGTCAAAAACCCTATCTTCCACAGAGTGTATCTCCAAAATTATAGCGAATAAAGAGCTAAATGTTTTACCATAGATACCTAGATATGTCTTCTCAATAGCCTCCAAATTTCACCATCTGAATCGTTCTAGAAAAAAAGTTATAGCGAAAATGGTAAGATGACCTGTAAATAACATACCTTAGAACACATCACCAAAAGACTTCATCCTCCCTTGAAATTCGACCTTCTTTACTTCATATTTCCTCTGAAATTCGACTTATACCTCCTTGTTCACTAATAAGCTTTTGTGTATTGAAAAATGAATGTTTAATGAGATGTATTTATACCCTTTATGCCACTTCCTTTTAACATTAGGGTCAGCCTGACACTTTCTTAATCTATAATTTTTTTTCTTTAATTATCTTCATGGTCGACCTGTACTTCCTCATTCAATTCACTTTGTCATCTTCAAAAATTCATTTCTCCTCAACCATGAGGATCCACGTGACGTGCCACCTACCAATGAAAACAACATGATGTATACTATCCATGCATGTGTGTTGTATCTACATGTGCACTATCCTTCATGTCCAAATACCTTCATCAATCTTGGGGTCCAAAACCAATGACTAGGGTTGACATCAATGACAACAACCAATCTTCCAACAATCTCCCCCTTTGTCATTGATGGAAACACTCATGCTACCCCTGTCATCATGATCCCAATTTCTCTCCCCCTTTGACATCAATGGAAAAGGGTGGGGTTGCTCTCCGTGAATTCAATGGCATAAGGTGACCTTCTTCTTTGGGGCTACTCCCCCTGAACATGTGGCACTCAATAATACTTCATCCTTATTTTTGGTATTTGGAACTTTTTCTTCCTTGGAATCCTTTTGTGCAGCTTTTGTCTTCTCTCTCTTCTTCATGTCTAGGATGTATATGTTGTTCGGTCTTCTTGTTGCAGTTGCAACCAATCTTCCTGAGTTATTTTCTCTGATTTTAGATTTTCGGGAGTCAAATGTAAGAGTGTATCCTTGATCACATATTTTTTTGACACTGAGGAGATTATGCTTCAGATATTCAACCAATAGGACTTTTCCTTCTTTTACATTTTCACTTCCAAGCTTTACAGTTCATTTTCCAAGTATTTTGGTAGATGAGTCATCTCCAAATGCAACATTTCCACCCTTTTTCTTCAAGATGACAAATTTGCTTTGATCTCCAGTCATATGAGATGAGCACCCACTATCTACGAACCATTCATCTTCTTCTTTGCATTCTTTAGTGACCAATGTTATTCGGGAGTTTTCATTGTGTGGAATTTCTTTCCTTTTCCATGTTGTAGTTGGTTTAGGGACATTTGGAATACGATTATCTTCCTTCATCTATCTGCAATCTCGTGCTTTGTGACCAAGATTATTGCACTTGTAAAATACAATATTTTGATCCATTAATGGGTCAAATGGATTATAATTTATGTTTATAGGTCTATGAACATTTCCATATCTACTATTTGCACCATTCATGTAGATTGCTTATTTATTCTTTTCATTGATTCTACAATTGATTGCCTTGTGTCCAAAATTTCCACAAGTATAACAATGTCCAAGAAAGAAATTTTGATACCTGGGAGTAAGTGATCTTCTTTCTAGTGTGGTCCATCTAGGTTCATGATCTATTCTTCTGTAGTTTCCTTCATAATTATTTCTTTCATACCTTATGGGAGAGGATCTTCTTGATGTCTCATTCCTTCTGAATTCTAGTCTTCTATCTTGTTGTTCAACTTGTTCTGGAGTGTTAGTTTCACCATTTTCATATTCGTTCTCTTGTTTTGTTGTCTTCAAACTATCATTGTATCCTAGTATTGTATTGTCATTTGGAGATCTTTGAATGCTAAGTATCTCATCTAATTTTTCAGTGTTTTTTTTCAAACTTCTTCAACTTTTCTATTGTCAATAGTAGCTCCCTTTTTGTGTGATCCAATTCTACTTTCAATTTCTCATAATCTTCTAATTGTTCCTTCAATATATCAATGGTATTTTCAAGCTTGTAATTATCTTCTTCACAACTACTCAATTCACCTTTTAATATTATGTTTGTGTTTCTAAGCTTCCTATTTTCAGTTTCAACATGCTTCAACTTTTCAAGATTCTCACCTTCTTGTTCACTCTCTGCATTGTCTTTGTATCCCCAAAAGGAATCAAGGTTGGTTTCTTCATCTGAATCTTCTTAAGAAATGATTTCTTATTCTTTAGAACTCTTGTGATCATCATCCTGGGTTTCTTGGGTTATGAAGAGGACTTCTCCTCCATCATTATCTTCTTCATCACTCTCATCTGAGGAGATGTCATCATACTTGGAGTAGAATCTTTTTTTATTGTTGAGACTTATCTTTTTATAGTAGCATTTTTCAACAATATGTCATATTCTACCACAGTTAAATCATTTGAGAGGAGACTTACCTTTGTATCTTCCACTTTCCTTCTGGAACCTTCTTACAAAATTTTCTATTTCTTCATCAAGGTCGCTATCCTTGTCTTTTACCTTATTTATGGATTTAAAGGATGCTTCATTGTTTGGCTGGTCACTTTATGTACCTGTTCTCATTTCATATGCTATAAGAGACCCATGTAATTCATCCATTGTCATTTTGTTCAAGTCCCTAGTTTCTTCAATGACAGAGACCTTAGCATCATACTTCAAGAGAAGTGATATCAACACTTTTTTTACAACCAAGGATTCATTGAGATATTCGCCTAATCCTCTGATAGCATTAACAACTTCATCAACTCTAAGAAAATAGGTTGCAATATCTTCCTTTTCATCCATATTCAAATTTTCAATTTCTGCTCTATATCGTTGAAGCTTGACCTGCTTAACTTTTGGATCACCTTCAAAGATACTCTTGATTTTTTCCCATACCTCTTTAGCAGTGCTGCAGCCCATCACTTTGCTAGCAATGGTTGGTGCAAATGCTCCTAGAATAACATGTATGGCTTTTGAATTACAACACATAATCTTATTCTCATTTGGATCGGTTGGAGCATTATTTTGGATTACATAGCCATTTACAATTGAGTACCAAATGTCTACTCCCAAAGATGTTAGGTAAGTTTTCACTCTATCACTCTAGTATGAATAATTTCTTCCATCAAATATTTGAAGCCCATTTGAAATTTGCTCATGGTCATCCATATCTGCTCAATATTTTCCTTCCAGTGGTTAAATTGTGCTGAAGGCAACCTGCTCTGATACCAATTTTTGATACTGAGAGGGGGGTGAATCAGTATCAAGTACAATTTTGGAAATGTTTTCAACTTATACTTAAACCAGATTATATATTCAATTATATCCAATGAACAATGAACAATAGTAGAAGAGTTACACCAATGTGCCAAAATACACCATGCACAATATATGAGAAATGATCAATAGTTATTGTTCAAGAGAAATAATGAATTCCAAAGGTATCTACAGCTTCCAAATACAAAGGGAGGGATAAACCTACAAAAGGAAGATACAATNTTCTTTCATACCTGATGGAAGAGGATCTTCTTGATGTCTCATTCCTTCTGAATTCTAGTCTTCTATCTTGTTGTTCAACTTGTTCTGGAGTGTTGGTTTCATCATTTTCATCTTCGTTCTCTTGTTTTGTTGTCTTCAAACTATCATTGTATCCTAGTCTTGTCTTGTCATTTGGAGATCTTTGAATGCTAAGGATCTCATCTAATTTTTCAGTGTTTTTTTTCGAACTTCTTCAACTTTTCTATTGTCAATAGTAGCTCCCCTTTTGTGTAATCCAATTCTGCTTTCAATTTCTCATAATCTTCTAATTGTTCCTTCAAGCTATCAATGGTATTTTCAAGCTTGTAATTATCTTCTTCACAAATACTCAATTCACCTTTTAGTATTATGTTTGTGTTTCTAAGCTTCCTATTTTCAGTTTCAACATGCTTCAACTTTTCAAGATTCTCATCTTCTTGTTCACTCTCTGCATTGTCTTTGTATCCCCAAAAGGAATCAAGGTTGGTTTCTTCATCTTAATATTCTTAAGAAATGATTTATTATTCTTTAGAACTCTTGTGATCATCATCCTGGGTTTCTTGGGTTATGAAGAGGACTTCTCCTCCATCATTATCTTCTTCATCACTCTCATCTGAGGAGATGTCATCATACTTGGATTAGAATCTCTTTTTATTGTTGAGACTTCTCTTTTTATAGTAGAAGTTTTCAACAATATGTCATATTCTACCATAGTTAAATCATTTGAGAGGAGACTTACCTTTGTATCTTCCACTTCCCTTTTGGAACCTTCTTACAAAATTTTCTATTTCTTCATCAAGGTCGTTATCCTTGTCTTTTATCTTATTTATGGATTTAAAGGATGCTTCATTGTTTGGCTGGTCACTTTATGTACCTGTTCTCATTTCATATTCTATAAGAGACCCATGTAATTCATCCATTGTCATTTTGGTCAAGTCCCTAGTTTCTTCAATGACGGATACCTTAGCATCATACTTCAAGAGAAGTGATATCAACACTTTTTTTACAACCAAGGATTCATTGAGATCTTCGCCTAATATTCTGATAGCATTAACAACTTCATCAACTCTAAGAAAATAGGTTGCAATATCTTCCTTTTCATCCATATTCAAATTTTCAATTTCTGCTCTATATCGTTGAAGCTTGACCTACTTAACTTTTGGATCACCTTCAAAGATACTCTTGAGTTTTTCCCATACCTCTTTGGCAGTGCTGCAGCCCATCACTTTGCTAGCAATGGTTGGTGCCAATGCTCCTAGAATAACATGTATGGCTTTTGAATTACAACACATAAGCTTATTCTCATTTGGATCGGTTGGAGCATTATTTGGGATTACATAGCCATTTAGAACTGAGTACCAAATTTCTACTCCCAAAGATGTTAGGTAAGTTTTCACTCTATCACTCCAGTATGCATAATTTCTTCCATCAAATATTTGAAGCCCATTTGAAATGTGCTCATGGTCATCCATCTTTGCTCAATATTTTCCTTCCAGTGGTTAAATTGTTCTGAAGGCAACCTGCTCTAATACCAATTTTTGATATTGAGAGGGGGGTGAATCAGTATCAAGTACACTTTTGGAAATGTTTTCAACTTATACTTAAACCAGATTATATATTCAATTATATCCAATGAACAATAGTAGAAGATTTACACCAATGTGCCAAAATACACCATTCACAATATATGAGAAATGATCAATAGTTATTGTTCAAGAGAAATAATGAATTCCAAAGGTATCTACAGCTTCCAAATACAAAGGGAGGGATAAACCTACAAAAGGAAGATACAATCCTCCAATATCAAGAGAGGGTTTACCTCTCCATCATTGCCCCTTCTTTACACCCAAGAATATATGAGAGATAATAAAACTTTACATTAAATCATCACCATCAACCAACCATCAAATAGAACCTGATAATGCTTCCTGAGACTTCTTCAACTTCTGCAATTCTTCACTTCTTAGAATACTCCGATCCTGTAGATAATATAACTCAATGTATTCTATGAAACGCTCAATATTTAACATAAGATTCTGAAATTTGTACAAAGGAAAATACAGCCCGTACTCTTCCCAGTGCAATTTGTCTCACTTCATTTTGATTCTCTATGAAGACGTTATGAATTATTTTCCCGGAACACTTGTTTATGACTAGCTTCGGGACTAGTCAAAAACCCTATCTTCTACAGAGTGTATCTCCAAAATTGTAGTGAATAAAGAGCTGAAATTTTTACCACAGGTACCTAGATATGTATTCTCAATATAATACCAATTTCCCTATATGAATCATTCTAGAAATTTTTTATAGCGAAAATGGTAAGATGACCTGTAAATAACATACCTTAGAACACATCACCAAAATACTTCATCCTCCCTTGAAATTTGACCTTCTTTACTTCAGATTTCCTCTGAAATTCGACTTATATCTCCTTGTTCATTAACAAACTTGTGTGTGTTGAAAAATGAATGTTTAATGAGATGTATTTATACCCTTTATGTCACTTCCTTTTAACATTAGGGCCGACCTGACACTTTCTTATTTTGTAATTCTTTTCTTTAATTATCTTCAGGGCCAACCTGTACGTCCTTCTTCAATTCACTTTGTCATATTAAAAACATTATTTCTCCTCAACCATGAGGATCCACGTGACGTTCCACCCACCACCGAAAACACCATGATGTATAATATCCATGCATGGGTGTTGTATTTGCATGTGCATTGTCCTTCATGTCCAAATACCTTCATCAATATTGGGATCCAAAACCAATGACTAGGGTTGACATCAATGAAAACAACCAATCTTCCAACAAAAAGACATTCAAAAGTCAAGTTCAAATTAAAATGTTATATGTTTCCCAAACTTTATTTTAATAATGTAAACACATAAATTACAATTTCCATAGGATGCCGAGTGATTAGTATAATTTAAATATCATGGGATGGGACTATTTCCTATTTGTTATAGCACTTCCCCTCTTAATATATGTTTGAAGAGAATTATTTCAATGCACAAGTATATTAAACTTAGATAATATAATTTTTTAATCAAGTTACATATGTATATTATCATTTGAAATATGCATACTACATGAATGGGAAATGTATCATTTGAAATTATACAAATTATACTTAAAGTCACACCATCTACTTTAAAATGGCATTCAAAAGTCTTTTTGAAGTTAGAATGTTACATGGTTCTCAAACTTTCTTCTAAGAATGTAGACATTTATTAATTGTGGTTTGGGATCAAATGTAGGGGGGGGGGGGGGTGGTGACAATAAAATTTGGCCATTTCATCATATTCTTCATTTTCATAACATTCAAATTTCATCAATTTATCCCTTATAATTTGCAATAAGTCTATTTATTTATATTTTTATTATCTAATTGAATTTAAGCTACCTTTGCACAAACATTTGAATAATTGTGCAATGAATTTTTCATAATCCTAATTGAGGATCAGGTTTGGATGCCTAGGATATTCCACCATTACAAAAAGTTGTAATATCTTATCTATAGAAATATACCATATACAAATGGTAGATGAAATTGAGAGTCACTTTACCCCACCAATTGTAACATGTCATTTTCCAGAAACCATCCTATGCCAATGGTACTTCTCTATGAATTAGATCTTTTTTATGGCACCCTATTAGTATGTAGTTGTTCAAAATGTAAAGGCTTGAAGGTGAACCCTCAACATGTCACACGGTCCCATTACATTAATGATCAACTACCCAAAGTTGATGGTTTGATACCTCCCATTGCATTCAAGGATCCAATACATAAAATAGAGAATACAAGTAGGAACAATAAATATAGGGACTTATATCCCACTTATTCACCAAAATGGATCCTGTTTGGAAGTGAAACTTGTTCTCATCAATCCCTCCTGAAAGTTGATTATAAGTCTTGTGTATTCGATGTAACCTATACAAAGAATCATTTGACAATGCAATGACAATTAGGACTTTGAGTTTAGGTTCCTCTTATGTTAATCACCAAGTAGGCATCACCAAATGGTTGTGCTTCTTGGATTTAAGTATTATGTTGCTTTGTGTTTGCAATGATCAATGTTAAGGTGCTAATTGAGTGACACACACTCTAACTATGTATGCGCAAACATTCATCAAGGATTCAATCCAATTTCTCACATATGTGCTATAGGGATTTGAATATGCAATTTCTTTTGTATTGTAATGGCCAGATACTAGTATTGCTACAAAAAGAGTCTTATAGAACACTCCAACAATTAATACATAACTATATTGCTCCAATATGATTCAAGGACAAAGAAGCTAATGTTTTCTAAATACAAATCAAGTAAATATATATATGGTCTCAATTTTTCAAAAGCACATACAAAAAAAAAGGCATCTTAGTTTTGAGATTTCTATGGTGGAAGCAATTCGTAGTACAATTTTCCAAAGAGACACAATATCCATTGTTAAGTTGATGTTTTGAATCCAGATTTGTATCCATCATTAGGAGAACAAGTCGATTAGAGAAGAGGGTAGACAAGAAATATTAATAATGAATAAAAACATAAAGACAACACAAAATAGTTTTAATATAAAACAACCAATAATCCCTGCATAATGAAATATACAAACTATGAAATATGTTTTACAAACTAAGTAAAGAGTTTCAAGATAAAATCATTTTTAGGTTAGGTTATGTTAATATAACCTACACAAAAACAACCAATTGATAATTCAACGGAAACTAGGACTTTGAGTTTAGGTTCCTCTATTGTTAATCACTAGGCAGCCATACACCAAATGGCTATGCTTCTTAGCTTCAAGGCTTATGTTCCTTCATGTTTGAAATGCTCTATGTTTAGGTGCTAACTAAGTAGCATACACTCCAACTATGTATGTGAAAAAATCCATAAAGGATTCAATCCAATTGCTTACATATGTATTGTATGGATCTAAATATGTAATTTCTTTTGTATTGTAGTGGCCAAGTACTAGTGTTGTCAAAATAGGATTCTTATATACAACTCCAACAATTAATACAAAATTATTCTAATCCAATATGATACAAGGACAAATATGCTAATGTTATCCAAAAGCCAATCCAGTATATATATATATATATATATATATATATATATATATATATATATATATATATATATATATATATATATATATATATATATATATATATATATATATATTCTATGCAATTAAGATGTCTTTAATTTTGTGTATGCAATTTTGGAAAACCAATACCATCTACATATAAATATGTGTGTGTGTGTGTTGTATTCATTTTCCAAAATTGCATACACAACATTAAAGACATATTAATTGCATGCACAACATTAAAGACATATTTTGTTATGCAAACATGAATAGGAGACACTTTGTCATGGTTCAATTAACTAACCAAAACTACCAAAGGATAACAATTCATTCATCATTGTGGATGTTACCCAATTATGAGATCAATATACCATTGCACATTCAAGCCACCAATTAAATGGTAATATATGTTAACAATTTACATATGGGAGAAACATTTCAATGCCAAATAGAATATCGTTGCACAATAAAGTTATTATAAAGTTGCCTATTGCAGGAATAAGGAAAACATTCCAACCTTCTTACCGATACTTCTCTTCATATGCTATTCATTCCAATCAAAATGATCCACAATCATGGTAAGAAAAATACTGTTCAAGAGATACAAATCCACGTTGTAGCTACTCCATGATGTAGTTATCATGGAGGTGAAGATAAAATGTTGATATGAATATAATGTTCTAAAGGAATTCATAATACTCGTGCATTTTTTATCATGAAAAATAGTGTTCAAGTGATACCAATCCATGTTGTAGCTACTCCATGATGTAGCTATCGTGGAGGTGAAGGTAAAATGTTGATATGAGTAGAATGTTCTAAAGGAATTCACAATACTAATGCATTTTTTCTCTTCATCATGGCCATGCTTTAAATCAGCCAAATAAACAATTCAAATAACACTCCATAAAGATAATTTAGCATGGCATTCCAGAGAAGACAAATCAAACAAACTATGAATTAATGGAATGCATTGTATTTACATTGATTTAAGGGAACGATACTATTTCTAATTATAAATTGAAAGGACACATCAATCATTGGTTTAGCTCAATGTACAACCAAGAGAGAAGAGACATGAATGAATAGTGATGTGTACAACTTGTTTAGGGTGCATATTGTTGGAATGTTGTTCAATACTGAGAGGGGGTTGAATTGGTATTGATATATTTTAAGAATTATTAAATAATTATTTATTAACGTTATTGATCAATAAGAACTTCAGTAAATAATATCAATAAATATAAACTCAAAATACAAATTACAAGTTTTTATATAAATGATTGAGTTTAGAGCACCAACTCTAGGAGACACCAATCCCCTTGTTTTAGGGAACCAACCCTATGAAGCCCCAACTCCCTTGTTTTAGGGCTCCAACCCTAGAAAGCACCAACTCCCTTGTTTCAGGACTCTAACCCTAGGAAGCACCACCTCCCTTGTTTTAGGGCAACAACCCTAAGAAGCACCAACTCCCTTGTTTCAAGGCTCCAACCCTAGGAAGCACCAACTTCTTTGTTTTAGGGCACCAAACCTAGGAAGAACCAACTTCCTTTCTTTAAACTATAATTAGCAAAGGATACTAATCCTTCTTTTCTCCTCCCTTCCACCCTCACTTCATAAGTATCTTTTTTTTCTTCCTTGTGTTGATACTGAGAGGGGG
>JZKD02S0034828.1:102487-114212 GCA_000966675.3 Picea glauca
GTGTGTGTGTGTGTGTGTGTGTGTGTGGTATTCGTTTTCCAAAATTGCATACACAACATTAAAGACATCTTAATTGCATGCACAACATTAAAGACATATTTTGTTATGCAAACATGAATAGGAGACACTTTGTCATGGTTCAATTAACTAACCAACACTACCAAAGGATAACAATTCATTCATCATTGTGGATGTTACCTAATTATGAGATCAATATACCATTGCACATTCAAGCCAACGATTAAATGGTAATATATGTTAACAATTTACATATGGGAGCAACATTTCAATGCCAAATAGAATATTGTTGCACAATAAAGTTATTATAAAGTTGCCTATTGCAGGAATAAGGAAAACATTCCAACCTTCTTACCAATACTTCTCTTCATATGCTATTCATTCTAATCAAAATGATCCACAATCATGGTAAGAAAAATACTATTCAAGAGATACAAATCCACGTTGTAGCTACTCCATGATGTAGTTATCATGGAGGTGAAGATAAAATGTTGATATGAATATAATGTTCTAAAGGAATTCACAATACTCGTGCATTTTTTATCATGAAAAATAGTGTTCAAGTGATACCAATCGACGTTGTAGCTACTCCATGATGTAGCTATCGTGAAGGTGAAGGTAAAATGTTGATATGAGTAGAATGTTCTAAAGAAATTCACAATACTAATGCATTTTTTCTCTTCATCATGGCCATGCTTTAAATCATCCAAATAAACAATTCAAATAACACTCCATAAAGATAATTTAGCATGGCATTCCAGAGAAGACAAATCAAACAAACTATGAATTAATGGAATGCATTGTATTTACATTGATTTAAGGGAACAATACTATTGCTAATTATAAATTGAAAGGACACATCAATCATTGGTTTAGTTCAATGTACAACCAAGAGAGAAGAGACATGAATAAATAGTGATGTGTACAACTTGTTTAGGGTGCATATTGTTGGAATGTTGTTCAATACTGAGAGGGGCTTGAATCTGTATTGATATCTTTTAAGAATTATTAAATAATTATTTATTAACGCTATTGATCAATAAGAACTCCAGTAAATAATATCAATAAATATAAACTCAAAATACAAATTACAAGTTTTTATATAAACTATTGAGTTTAGAGCACCAACTCTAGGAGACACCAATCCCCTTGTTTTAGGGAACCAACCCTATGAAGCCCCAAATCCCTTGTTTTAGGGCTCCAAACCTAGAAAGCACCAACTCCCTTGTTTCAGGGCTCCAACCCTAGGAAGCACCACCTCCCTTGTTTTAGGGAAACAACCCTAAGAAGCACCAACTCCCTTGTTTCAGGGCTCCAACCCTAGGAAGCACCAACTTCCTTGTTTTAGGGCACCAACCCTAGGAAGAACCAACTTCCTTTCTTTGAACTTTAATTAGAAAAGGATACTAATCCTTTTTTTCTCCTCCCTTCCACCCTCACTTCATAAGTATCCTTTTTTTCTTCCTTGTGTTGATACTGAGAGGGGGGTGAATCAATATCAAGTACAATTTAAAACCTTTTTCAACTTATACTTAAACCATTCAACTATATCCAATGATAAATGAACAATAGTATAAGATTTACACCAATACACCATGCACAATATTTGATAAATAATCAATAGTTATTGTTTAAGGGAAGTAATGACTTCCAAAGGTAGCTACAACTTCCAAATGTAAAGGGAGGGATAAACCTCCAAGAGGAATATATAGTACTCCAATATAAAGAGAGTATTTAACTCTCCATCCTTTCCCCTTCCTTCCAGCCAAAAACAAGTTATAGAGAGAATGATAGACTTTGTAAAATTCTGGTTTATTCAGGAGACCGAACTTGTACAGAATGCCCCACACTCAATATTTAACATCCGATTCTGAAACTCACACAAAAGAAAATACAGTCAATAATATTTCCAATGCAATTTGTCCCACTTCATTTGGATTCTCTATGAATAAGTTATGACTATTTTACCCAGAAGACATGTTTATTGACTAGCTTCAAGACTAGTCAAAAACCCTATCTTCCACAGAGTGTATCTCCATAATTATATAAAATCAAGAGATGAAAATTTTACCACAGGTACCTTGATATGTCTTCTCAATACCATAGCAATTTCACCATCTAAATCGTTCTATAAAAGAATTTATAGAGAAAATGGTAAGATGACCTGAAAATAACATACCTTAGAACACATCACCAAAAGACTTTATCCTCCCTTGAAATCCGGCCTTCTTTAATTCTGATTTCCTCTGAAATTCGACTTGTGTATCAAATGGATGTATAATGATATTTATTTATACCATTTATTTCACTTCCTTTTAACATTAGGGTCGACCTAACACTTTCTTATTTTGTAATTACATTCTTTAATTATCTTCAGGGCCTACATGTTCTTCCTTCTTCAATTCACTTTGTCATCTTCAAAAATTCATTTCTCTTTAAACATGAGGATCCAAGTGATGTGCCACATACCACCGGAAACAACATGATGTATACTATCCATGCATGGGTGTTTTATCTGCATGTGAATTTTCCTTCATGTCCAAATACCTTCATCAATCTTGCAGTCCAAAACCCATGACTATGGTTGACATCAATGACAACAATCAATCTTCCAACAATCTCCCCCTTTGTCATTGATGGAAACACATATGATCCCCCTATCATCATGATCCCAATTTATCTCCCCCTTTGACATCAATGGCAAAGGTTAGGGCTTCTCCCCCCAAGTTTAATGGAAAAAGGTAACCTTCTTCTTTAGGGCTGCTCCCCCTAAACATGTGGCACTCAATAATACTTCATCCTTATTTTTGGTCTTTGGGAATTTTTCTTCCTTGGAATCCTTTTTTGTGGCTTTTTTATTCTCTCTCTTCTTCATGTCTAGGATGTATATGTTGTTCGGTCTTCTTGTTGCAGTTGAAACCAATATTCCTAAGTTATTTTCTCTGATTTTACATTTTTGGGAGTCAAACATAAGAGTGTATCCTTGATCACACATTTTACTAACACCGAGGAAATTATGATTCAAATATTCAACCAATAGGAATTTTCTTGCTTTTACATTTTCACTTCCAAGCTTTACAATTCCTTTTCCAAGTATTTTAGTAGATGAGTCATCTCCAAATGTAACATTTCCACCCTTTTTCTTCAAGCTGACAAATTTTCTTTGATATCCGATCATTGTTAGGACCCATAAATGTCTCTTTTTCATCACATATTTTTCCCATTCAACCTTATCATCTCTAAGATAATGCCTACTATAATGCGTGCTAAGACCTTTTTTTTCCCAAGGTATGAATCATTTATCTTGATTTTATATTTTCATTTACTTAGCATGTTTGATTGGTAACATTCACATGTTTTACCCATAAAATGATTCAACAAATGATCGAAATGTATAGAAAAACCAAGTCTTGAAGAATGGTCAATGTTGTTACACTAGCTGTTATAGCTATGTGCCAATCTTGGAAGTTATTACAACTATGCGCCAATCTTGGAAGCTGTTACACGACTGCTGCAACAGGTGCCACTGATTCTATTGTTACACAACTGCTGCAACAAATGCCACCGATTTTTCTGTTACACGACTGCTACAACTAATGCCACCAATCCTGAAAGCTGTTACACCTACTGTTACATGTTTTAACTTACAAGATTAGTTCTAGATCTTGTATTAATGATATCATATGAACAACTTGAGAATTGGGGATTCTCAAGGCTGTTCTAATTTTGTTCTAATTGAATGACTCTGACTTTAAATAACAGAGCTTTTGTAATCAGAGGGATGGATTTTGTTACTGTGAGAAAGTGAAGTAAAGTAAATCTTATTGTACACGAACATTTTGGAAAATCAATAAAAGAGTGGATTGAATTTCTTTAGTAGACTGTAGCCTATTTCTCTGAGTGGATTCAGTGAGAAGGAAAGGGCCCACCTTCCTCACATATTCCCCTCTGTTTTGAATTCCAGATTAGTTGTTTTGATGTGAATGATTTATCTGTTAAACAATTCTAGAATACAATTATTTTTACAGTCTAGTTCCTTCCTGTTAGATGCACATAAATCTGTCTCATGAGAATTAGAAGTCGATTGCTGAACACTGCTGGAGAACTGCTTTCCCTTTTTTTGAATTAGATTAAAATCTTGTTTCCAAGTAAAAGAAAATAAAAGTGTGAATTACTTTCTTGCAATAAGTAGATTTCCTTATGCAATTAGTAGAGAACTTCTTCCTGTAAAAGTAAAATAGAAATTTAGATTAGAGTAGGTAATCCAAGATTATTATACACTCATCAGTTTAGATTTCAACTATGATTTCAATTTTGTAGAACTCCAGCTATATCAACATAATTGTGTTAGTGATAATTTTTGTTTCAATTTAAACTTCCTTACTACAATTAGATTAATGTTTCTTTCATAATATAACATAGATTGTGCACAATTATCTTGAAACAATATACTTCCCTAGGTTAACAATTTATATTGAACACCTTAATTTTCTATTCATTTAGACAATTATAGTGCCCAACATTTTGGCGTCGTTGTCGGGGAAGATAATTATATATTTTTGTAATCACATTAGTTTTCTTTCTAAGGAATGATTAGTCTGCATGAATCGAGGAAAGCGAGGATGTATACCCCAAAATACTAACCTTATAGGTACCAGAGGATGTGGGGGAATAAATCCTACACTAGGAAGAAAAACCTTTGTTGATGAGATTATAGCCATAGCATATTCTTCTTCAGGATCTATTTTTCACCCTGCAATTCCTCCAAGAAGACGTAATCCTCAGTCCTCAGAACTACCCTTTCTTGAAACATCGTTTTCATCAAGGGATGGAGCTGAAGCTAAAGTCGAAGCTAGATATTTGTCACCAACAAATCTGCAAGCAAAACTGGAGAACATTGAAGATCAAGGAAGTATAGCTCAGAACAGGGAAAATCCAGAAGAAACGGTTTATTGGATCAACGGTTGGATAGTCACTAAAGAAGAGTGGGACGCTTTTCGTATTGAGTGGAGAGAAAGAGAACATATGGGAAATCAAGGGGATAATGAAGAAGCGTTCCACCAGGAGAACCCACAAAACAACGAAGATAAGGTAAATAATGAAAATACTATCTCTACCCTGGTTTTTCCTATTTTTGATGTTCCCACATGAGGGATGGCTCCTATGAAAAACATACCTCTCTCAGCTCTGCCAAATTTTCATGGATTGTCTATTGAGGATCCAGATGAGTTTCTATTTGAATTTGACATTTTGTGTAGAATATATGACTACACTACCACTACAAAAGAGATTAAACTGTTTCCAGCTACATTGAAGGGTAATGCGTTAAGATGGTTCATGAGCCTTGGAGGAGAGAACATTTCAACATGGGTACAAATGAGACAACTTTTCCTGAACAAGTACCAAGACTACTGTCGAACAAGAGAATGGAGAGAGGAATTGTTGAAGATGTCTCAGAAGGAGGATGAGACCCTTGAATATTTTGTGGAGTGACTCCGGTGTAATCTACAAAGGTCTGGTCATCCAGATGTGAGTAAGGACATTCTTAAAACTATTTTGCTAAAAGGAGTTAGAGAAGATTGTTTAGATATGCTGAATATGATTTTCAAGGGAGATATATCTAAGGAATCTTATGATGACATTGTATATCTCTGTAAAAGATGTTCTCGAGGATCTACAAAGAATAGGTCAACTACCAAGGATACCACTTTTTCAAGGGTACATAAATCATCCAATGGAGGAGCAACAAGAGAAGAAATAGGTAATCTGTTAGAAAATTTCAAAACATAAATGATTAACTCTTTTGCTTCACAAATAGACACTTTGCAAGTCAAGCAAAATCAGAGCAAGCATTGTGCATTTTTTTTCCAAAATGTAGAAAGAAACATCCACCAAGGGAGTGCCCGCTGAACAGTGTCCAAGTATGTCTTATTTTTGAATTAGATCATGCTACTGACCAATGTCCCTCTCTACTAGGAGTAAAAGAATCAATGAAGGCAACTAATGAGGAGGGAGAGGCTGCCTATCTAATAACACAAAGGAAACAATGGAAACCAAGAGGTCAAGGTATGAACTCTCAATTCTCTCCCGCAACACTTAATTATTGGAACAATCAGCCACTATATGGCCAGACGAATGTCCCCCCTCCACATCAGATGCCACCCCCTTATCAAGATCCCAATGTATGGTTACCTATGCCCCATCAACATAATCAACATGGAAAATGGAATCCATATTGGAGAGGCCCTCAACAACAACTCAATTATCAAAACCATCACCAACCGAACCCCTATCAACAACAATTCCAACCCCAGTACCAACAACAACAACTGCGATTACCTCACAATGCCCCACCGAACAATCCTCCCTTACGACCTCAGATGCCTATGCAACCTAACCCAAACCCAAATAATAAGGTCATTCGGAACATAAATATACACAATGTGCCAACCTTGTCTATTACTCCTATGCCTTGTGATGAAATCAAATTAAGATCAGGGAGAATAGTCGAGCCAATAATTGAAGATGCTCCATCTTCAGAATCAGACAAGGAATCAAGGGAAAGACCATCTTCTGATACATAAGAAATTGACCAACCTATTATAGAGTCAGTAGACCCACCATTCCTTGAAAGACTGACAATTACCAAACCTGTGGAATTACCATCTTTCAATCTCTTAGGAGAATTGAAAAATATGCATGTTAATATTCCACTATTGCAAGTGATAAGAGATGTCCCTATTTATGCCAAGACTGTAAGAGATCTTTGTATAAAAAGACCTGGAAGAAAACCCAGGGACCATCTCACAGTGCACATAGTGGGGGATTTGTCTAAACTAATGTTAGGAAAAACCCCACCTATTAAATATGGCAACCCAAGAAACCCTACAGTCACTGTCAAAATTGGAAAGACATCTATTCCCCATGTCCTAGTCAACTTAGGGGAAACAATTAACATCATGCCAATAGAAACTACACAATTGCTGCAACTCAGAACACAAGTCCGACCTACCCCTACTATTCTAGAATTAGCTGATCATTCTACCATCAGACTAGAAAGAATAATTGATGATTTAGTCATTTCAGTGGATTAATGGGAGTATCCTGCTGATTTTTTCGTTTTGCAACCCAAAACCCGTCTGGGGGGGCACCCTCTAATTCTAGGAATACCATGGTTAACTACAACTAATGCTTTCATTGGTTGTAGATCTGGTTCCATGACCATCTCTGATGGTTATGAAACAAAAAAACTAACCCTGTATCCTCATGCTACACCCAATGCGGAACCTGAAAATTCTTTATGGATGGGCACTGAGGATGAAAGTGCTATGTTTGTGCTAACCATAGGAAAAGACCTGAGTTTCAAACATGAGACAGAGGATGAATTAATCAACTGCTTTATATGTGACTCCTCTGCTGTTACACGAAACACGCACCACTGATTGATTAGAGTCTTCGACCCCATTGCCCAGGGAGAGATGAGCTCAGAAATATT
The DNA here is from genome assembly GCA_000966675.3 of Picea glauca. NCBI lineage: Eukaryota > Viridiplantae > Streptophyta > Pinopsida > Pinales > Pinaceae > Picea > Picea glauca. Next base: position 110,001 of record JZKD02S0034828.1, read on the forward strand.
CTCAGAAACCACTGAAAATCAAAATGATTCAGTTGTAATAGAAAATGATGAAACAACAATAGCCGAATTATTTCCTAAATTCAGTTCTAAGAGCATCGCTATAGAAATTGAACCTGGAAAAACCTTGAACATCAATCCCAATCTATCCATTGTTGAAACTCGCCAATTGATAAAATTACTGATTGAACATAAAGAAGCATTTTCCTAGGATTACATGGATATGAAAGGAATTTTCGCTGAACTATGCACCCACCATATATATATTAAATAAGAATTCTAACCCATTTGCCAACCCCAAAGGAGAATGAACCCAAACCTTAAAGAAATTGTTAAGGAGGAACTCCAGAAACTTCTCAATGCCGATTTCATTTACCCTATATCAGACAGTGAGTGGGTCTCACCATTGGTTATTGTTCCTAAAAATAATGGAAAATGTAGAGTGTGTGTGGACTATAGAGCCCTGAATAAGGCCACGCAGAAGGATCATTTCCCTCTACATTTATTGATCAAGTTCTAGACAACCTAGCTGGGAAAAAGTTTTTCTCTTTCTTAGATGGATTCAGTGGCTACAACCAGATAAAAATTGCTCCACAGGACCAAGATAAGACCACCTTTACCAGCCCTTGGGGTAAATTTTCCTACAAGGTTCTCCCATTTGGCTTGTGTAATGCACTAGCCACTTTCCAGAGAGCTGTAATTAGTATTTTTTCTGATATGGTGAATGACTGTATGGAGATATTCATGGATGAATTTACACCTTATGGAATTGATTTCGATGAAGCTTTGTCTAATCTAGAAAAAGTGCTCAAAAGATGTATATAGTCTCATCTTTGTTTAAGTACAGAAAAGTGCCATATGATGATGAGCGAGGGTGTAGTGTTGGGACACTTAATTTATTATGCAGGAATTCAGGTAGACCTAGCCAAAATCTAGGTAATTTTGGACATTCCAACTCTGTCAACTCAAAAAAAGGTAAGAAGTTTTTTAGGGCATGCTGGATATTACAGGAGATTTATTAAAAAAAATTGAAACTTGCTTCCCCCTTGTTTTTTCTATTAACAAAAGATGTTGACTTTCATTGGACTGACAACTATGAATTGTCTTTTACAGATCTGAAACAGAAAATGTCCACAGCTCCCATTTTGAGAGGGCCCAATTGGGCTCTGTCATTTCACATTTATTCATATGCCTCAAATACTGCAATTGGTGCAGTACTAGGGAAACAGGAAGGCAAAGAGCCCTATGCTATCTACTATATCAGCAAGAACATGGCTCCTACTGAATTAAATTATACAGTTACTGAAAGAGAATTCTTAGCAGTAGTTTATGCAATCAATAAATTTAGGCATTATGTCACTAGTTATCCTACATTTATTCATACTGATCATACAACAATTAAATATTTGATGAATAAACCTATTACTAATGCCTGAGTAACAAGATGGTTGTTACTACTACAAGATTTTGACATCACTATAGTAGATAGACCAGGAAAAGAAAATGTGGTTGCTGATTTTCTCTCAAGATTACATATAAATGATGATAATTTACCCGTTGATGATTCCTTTCCAGATGAACATTTGTTTGCAGTATCTGCTCACTCACCTTGGTATGCAGACATTGCTAATTATTTGGTTGTAGGAAAGGTACCTCCCCATCTATCTCCTTGAGAAAGAAGGAAGATTATTCAGAAGAGTGCTCGGTATAGTTGGATAGGAGGATACCTTTTCTACACAGGCCTGGATCAGGAAATCAAGAGATGTGTAAGGGATGATGAAGTGTATGATTTGTTGAAAGCTTGCTATGATGTCCCTTGTGGGGGTCATTTTGCCAATAAAAGGACCAGGCATAAAATTTTAAGGGTGGGATATTTTTGGCCCACCATATTTCAAGATGCCAAGAAATATGTTCAAACTTGTGACAGTTGCCAATGAATGGGTCAACCAAATAATAGGGATGAGATGCCTCTCCAGTCTAAGGTAGTGTTATATCATTTTGAGATATGGGCCATGGATTTCATAGGGCCCATTAACCCACCTTATAATCAGAAATTCTATATATTGGTCTGTACAGATTACATGACCAAGTGGGTCGAAGCGAAATAACTCATTAGGGCCTCAGAAGAATCTGTCTTAGCAATCTTGTTTGAATATATATTTGTTAGGTTTGGAGTTCCCAGAGAATTAATAACTAATGGAGGATTCCCTTTCACATCACATAAGCTTGAATCCCTACTCAGTAAATATCATGTTTTATATAGAATATCTTCTCCATACCATCCACAAGGCAATGGCCAGGTGGAAAGCACCAACAAAGTTATCGAAGCCATTCTTACTAAAACAGTGAGATAACATCGTCAGGATTGGACAGATAGATTGCATGAAGCTCTATGGGCTTACCGAACTACTTGGAGAAACACAACTGGTTTTTCTCCTTATGAGATGGTATATGGAAAAAGCCCTGTTTTTCCCATTGAATTCAAAATCAAAACCTTAAGAATTGCATCAGCAGTCAACCTTGACTTGACTATGGCATAGAAGGCCAGACTGCAGCAGCTCAATGAGCTTGATGAAAACCGTTTGGACGCTATTCATTAAACCTCGGTGATTCAACAATAGAGAACAAAATGGCATGACCAAGTCATTAAGAAGAAATTATTCCAGAAAGGAGATTGGGCTCTGTTGTATGATCCACGCTTTAAAGCATTTCAGGGTAAGCTGCATACACGATGGCTAGGACCTTATGAGGTAGACACTATTTTTCCCAACGGGACAATCAAGTTGATCACTATTGATGGATCCAATACACAGTTACATGCAAATGGTCATCACTTGCGTCTGTATCAGCGTCCACTGTCCAAGGCAGAATTCGAATCTATATGTACAACCGATATAGGTTATCAATTCTTAAAAGGAAATGAGCTTGCTCCTTCCCCTTCTAAACCTTAGGGCTTATTTTTCTCATACCTTGCATATAAATAAACTCAGCAAAATTTAAATTTCTCTATTTTTGTTTGAACGTTTTCTATTTTTTTTCTTTTTTTACTATGCTAATAAATTTAGCCTTGAAGGGTATCAGACAGTTATGTGTGTGCAGGTGAATTGATGAACAGAAAGGTTGAGTACAGGAAAAAAAGAAAGGAGTCAACGATTAGTTTGTGGAAGTTGAAAAACTTCCTAAAAACTAAGTGATGCAGCGTTCGACCGATTTCCCTAGTGTTACACCCATTTCCGATAAATTGGCCGATTTTCCTGCTGTTACACCCATTTATGATAAATTGGTCGATTTCCTGTTGTTACACCCTTTTCCGATAAATTGGCCAATTTTCCTACTATTACACCCATTTCCAATAAATTGGCCGGTTTTCCTGTTGTTACACCCATTCTCGATAAATTGGTCGATTTTCCTATTGTAACACCCATTTTAGATAAATTGGTCGATTTCCTAATGTTACACCCTTTTTCAATAAATTGGTCGATTTTCCTGTTGTTACACCCATTTATGATAAATTGGCCAATTTTCCTGCTGTTACACCCATTTTCGATAAATTGGCCAATTTTCCTGTTGTTACACCCATTTCCGATAAATTGGTCAATTTCCTGTTATTACACCCTTTTCCGATAAATTGGCCTATTTCCCTGTTGTTACACCCTTTTCCAATAAGTTGGCCAATTTCCCTACTGTTACACAATTGTCGTTTTTCACGTGGTTACACCATTTTCATTTTCGACCATCTCATTTGTTGTTACACCTACCTCCGCCATTCTGGCCGAAGTACCTGCTGATACACTGATCACTATTATTCTTTCTTGCCACTTCACTCTTTCTTTTTCGCATTTCTGCCAATGCTGCTACTCCATCTCTACAATCTTTCTATGCTGCAACACCGCTGATTTGTTAATATCACAGTTATCTTTTTCCGCTTTCTCTGTCTGAAAGTGCTGCTTCATCATTACTTGACTTCACATCCGACGATTTCCAACTGATCAACTACAGAAAGTACTCCATCTCTGCTCTAGTTGTCATATCATCATTTCTCACACTATCCTTCATCATGTCATCTATTCCACGCAACTCAGATGGCGGTTGGATAGTGTTATTACTCCGATAGACCATTATGTGCAGTAAGATATGAGGTACGTGACTAATCCTATGTGTTAAAGTAGTGAAGATATAAAAACACTCTTTCCTGTTTTCTCACCACTTGTGCTA
>JZKD02S0034828.1:187558-200558 GCA_000966675.3 Picea glauca
CAGATGATGATAATGCCACTCACTAGATTATAACTTAAGTGAACAAGCCAGCTCGTGATGAGACCTCTTGTCCTTTGACAAAAGAATATGTCAAAGGCCATTACCCTGGTGTGGTGGCCATAATGGGAATGTCACTTAGGTTAGTATCCTATGATCATGGTAGGTTGGCTCGTGATGAGACCTCCCGTTCTTCAGAATATTCATGGAAGTGGGATGGTATAAGGAAGTGTAAAGATGTGAAGTAAAAGTGTGTTGAAGATTCCTTATAATATAGAGGCAGAATATCATTCAGGTATATTTGTATATGTAAGGGGAAGAAACAACTTATGGTGGTGATTGATTATGAACAAGGTTTAAGATATTTCGGAGAGATTATTCCATGAATTTGTTTTTTGTGTTAAGGTGTGAGGGACCATCCACAAAATAATGACAGATTGTTGTAATGACGATCAGAAACAGTATTGGTGAAAATTAATTGATGAAAGTCGCACTTCCGGAGGAATGGCTAGCGTTTGAGTGGTAAATAAGGGAACTGAAATAGCGCGAAAAGGAACAGGAGCTGTTCGAGGAGGAACAATAGTTGTTCCGTTCAAAAGAAAACACCAAATGCGTGAAAAAGGAACAGTAGTTGTTCCATTTCATAAAGGAATAGCAAGCACAAGAAGGAACAAAAGTTGTTCCCTTCAGAAAAAAAAACAACAAACGCGCGAAAAAGGAACAACAGTTGTTATGCTTCAGAAAGGAACAGTAGGCACAAGAAGGAACAATAACTGTTCTGTTAAAAAAAAAGGAAACAAAAAACGCATGAAAAAGGAACAACAGTTGTTCCGTTTCATAAAGGAATAACAGGCGTGAGAAGGAATAGTAGTTGTTCCATTCAAAAAAGGAAACAACAAACGTGCGAAAAAGGAACAACAATTGTTCCATTTCAGAAAGGAAACAACGAGCACGTGAAAAAGGGAACAACAATTGTTCCATTCAAAAAGGAACAACAAGCGTGCGAGAAAGGAACAACATCATCATGAACATGTAATAGACAGAGTTTGTATGATGAAACAAAACGGGAGTATGGAACAGAAAAAGGTGCTAATTGTAATTATCTGTCATGATTCTTGTTTCCTAGATGACTTTTTATAAAACAAACGAAAAAAAAACTAAGAACTCAATTGGAAAACTATGTACAGTATGTACAATATAAACAGAATGCATCATTTATGGAGTTGGTGTGGCTGGGTTACCTTTCCAGCCAGCCAAAATCTGCACCGTAGGGTCTTTACTTACTTCTTGATAGAAAGAATCTTTTGAAGGTGGTTGGTGGTAAAGTCACAGTCGGTGTCCATTGACCAAAAAGGGTGATCCAGACCCATCAATGGTTCTCAAAGTAATCGTGCCATTATCATGGACTTCATTAATTTCATACGGCCCTAGCCATCGTGTCTGTAATTTCCCAGGAAAGTCCTGAAATCTGGAATCATAGAGGAGCGCCCAGTCACCTTTCTTGAATGATTTCTTCTTGATATGCTTGTCGTGCCAGGTTTCTCTCTGTCACTGGATAACAGTTGTGTGCTCCATAGCAGACAAGCGTGCTTCATCTAATTCGTTGAGTTGTTGAAGGCGTCATTTATATGCTTCTGTAAGATTTAGTCCAATTTCCTGGGCCATTCTTAGGGTCTTGATCTCAAATTCTATTGGGAAGATGGGTTCTTTACCATAGAATAGATGGTAAGGAGAGTATCCAATGGTGTTATGCTAGGTTGTACGATAATCCCATAAGGCATTTGGGAGCTTGGTAGCCCAATTATGTTGATTTGTTGAGACAATCTTTGTCAGAATTGCCTCTAGGACCTTATTGGTGCTTTCTACCTGCCCATTTTCTTGTGGGTGGTATGGAGAAGTAACTTTGTTCTTGATGTGATAGCTGGCTAGGGTGGTTTTGATTCTATGGACTATAAATTGTGACCCTCCATCAGTAATTATTTCTCTGGGTAGTCCATACCATACAAACAATTTGAAAATGAATTTGATGACTACTTCTTCTGTTGCATTTGGTAAAGCTTCCACCTCTACCCATTTGGTCATGTAATCCGTTGCAATGAGAATATAGGCCTTTTGATTTGACTTTGGATTAAAGGGGCCGATGAAGTCCAACGCCCATATTTCAAATGGTTCTACAACTAGTTGTGTTTTCAAGGGAATTTCATCAGCCTGACCTGGTTTCCCCATCCGTTGACAGTTGTCGCATGTCTGGACGTATTTCTTGGCATCTCTGAATATTGACAACCAATAATAGCCCATCTGTAATATTTTGTGTCTAGTCTTGTGGTCTGCAAAATTCCCCCCACAGGGCTCGTCATGTCCTGCTTTCAGTATGTCATAGATTTCATCCTCTCATACGCATCGTCGGATCTGGAGATCACCTCCTGTGTGGAAAAGATATCCACTGATCCAAGTGAATCGTGCTCTACGCTCGACGATCCGTCATCTTTCCCTGGATGATAAATGTGTCGGTAATATTCCCGCTACTAGATATTTTTCTACATCAGCGTACCAAGGTGGTTTTGTGTCGACAACAAACAAATGCTCATCCGGGAATTGATCCTCAGTTGTTAATGAATCGTATGTTTTTGGGAATCGGGACAGGAATTTTGCGACAAGATTCCCAGGTCGATCTTTGATGGTAATATCAAATTCCTGCAATAATAACAACCATCGAGTGACCCGTCCATTAGTAATTGGTTTATTAGCTAGATATCTAATGGAAGAATGATCAGTATACAAGATAACTGGATAGCCTGTTATATAATGATGAAATTTATTGATGGCATGTATAACAACTAAGAACTCTTTCTCTGTTACTGTATAATTAAGTTCGGTTGGAGTTAGATTATTTCTAATAAAATAAATGGCGTAGGGTTTCTTTTCTTCTTCTTGTCCCAGAACAACGCCTATGGCAATGTCTGAGGCATCGATGGAAATTTGAAATGGTATTTTCCAATTAGGTCCTCTCAACACTGGCGCTGTTGAGATCAGTTTCTTGAGTCCTGCAAAAGCCACATCACATTTATCAGACCATTGTAATTCTACATTTCCTGTCAAAGCATGTAAAGGCGCAACGGTTTTTGAAAAATTCGGCATAAATCTGCGATAGTATCCTAAAGCACCAAGAAAAATACATACCTCGGTTTGTGTGTGTGGAGTAGGTAGATTAAGAATTACCTCAATTTTTGCTGGATCTACTCTAATTCCATCTGTAGAAATGTAATGCCCTAATACCACACCTTCTGTCATCATCATGTGAAATTTTTCGTGGCTTAAGCATAATCTGGTATCGATGCATCGTTCTAATACCTTCTCCAGATTAGTCAAGGCTTGATCAAAGTCGTCACCATACAGAGTAAAATAATCCATGTAGACTTCGAGCCCTTCGCTAATTAGATCACTGAATATGCTCAGAATGGCCCTTTGGAATGTAGCTGGAGCGTTACAAAGTCTGAAGGGAAATTCTTTGTAGGCAAAGGTACCCCAGGGACATGTGAATGTTGTTTTATCCTGATCTTCTGGGGTAATCTGGATCTGATTGTAGCTGTTGAAACTGTCTAGGAAAGAGAATAATTTCTTCCCTGCTAAGGTATCCAGGACCTGATCGATGAAAGGTAATGGAAAATGATATTTTTGAGTAGCTTTGTTTAGTTCCCTGTAATCAACGCAGATTTGCCACTTCCCGTTTTTCTTTGGAATGATGACTAATGGGGAAACCCATCGACTATCTGAGATAGGGTATATAAAATCTGCATCCAACATCTTTTGTAGCTCTTCTTTAACAATATCTCTGAGGTGGGGGTTCAATCTTCTTTGTGGTTGTCGGATAGGTCGGGAGTCTTTCTCAATATAAATGTGGTGTGTGCAGAGTTGTGGATCAATACCTTTCATATCAGAGTACTCCCAGGCAAAAGCTTGCTGGTATTTAGAGAGAGTTTGGATTAGCTTTTGTTGTTGTTGCTCTTCTAGGTTGAAATTAATGTTTAGAGACTTCCCTGGTGTGATCTCAACAGATTTTTTGTTGTGAACAACAGTAGTCGGAATTTGTTGTTGCATTAAGTCTTCCAGTGGGTCTCCCTGTGCTTCACAATCTAGAACAACTTGGAGCATCTGGCATGTTGGGTTACTTACGGTGGTTGGATTGTTAATAAACCTGTTGATTACATCATCTTCTAGCTGATTTTTGTGCTTGAGGGATTCTTCCATCATTAGTGGGGCACGCAGATCCTTCTTAGGATATCGTGGTGGTGGAAATTGCGGGTGTACAATTGTTGGACTAGGTTTGGCTGTAGGATATAAGATGAGATTCCTTGTAACCCCTCCTCTAGAAATTGTCATTGTACCTTATCGACAACCTATGTACGCATCAGCTGTAGCGAGCCATGGTCTACCCAATATTAATGGATGCCCTTCAAGTCCACTTTTTGGGTTGATGATGAGAAAATATGCGGGATATTCCCAAGAATCAACTAAAATGGCTATATCATGTAGTGTGCCAAGTGGTTTGACCATTGATTGATCGGCCAATTGCAACATAATCGGGGGTGGGTCGAAAGAGTGAAGACCCATGGCATTACAGGTTTCCATAGCTAGAATATTGATGGCCTCCCCCAAATCAACTAGGGTATTTGGAAAGGAACAACCCTGAATCTGCACTGTTACTATGGGGTTCCTCGGATCTGCATATTTAACTGGTGTTTCTCTACCCAAAATTAGATCAGATAAGGCTCCCACTACATGCACTGTTGATGATGAATTTTTTATTTTTTCTGACGGGCTTCCTCCCACATAGCTCCTTGATTGTCTTTGCGTAGATTGGTATGTCTTGCAGGGCTTATAGGAGTGGAATTTTGATGTATAAATTCCTAAGTTCCCCTACAATGTCGAATTTAGGATATAAGATGGGTTTCGCTATCATCAGTCTTTCGGGGAATGGAGGGGAGGGAATTGCATCCTTATCAGAGTCTTGTGATTCGATTGTGTTCCTCCCTTGCCTGATTTCTTCTGTTATTACCACATTTGAGGGTGTTACTGCTGGTTGTTTTTCATTCCTCTATTCTTGGGGAACGTCATTTTTTTTGGGGGAGATGATGCACCCCGATCTTAACCGAAGTTCATTGCACACTACTGAATTGATTTCCCCTTCTCCACTTTCCATGATCTGGACGACCTGAGCTTGCCTGTTATTTGGATTCAGGTGGGGTTGGGCAGGTAATTGAGGGCGCAATTGTGATTGGGGCAATGGGATTGGAGTCTGTAACGGAGATTGGGTTTGAGAGGTCATCCCCATAGGTTGGTTATTCATCCCCATGGGGCGCTGCTAGTTCTGGTTCCAATTTGGGTTTTGGGCAGTCGAGTTAGGCCATTGTGGAGGGTAGGTATTATTCAATTTTTTCCAGGATGGGGTGGTGTATTGTGAATTTGGCCAATTGGAACTTGTAGTTGGTTGATTTTTCTAGTTGGGGTTTGTGGCAGGCTGGTTTTTCCAAGTGGGGATTGCAGGTGGGTATTGTTGGGGCTGCCAGTTCTGATTAGTAAATGGTTGGCCCTGTCATGTGCTACCAACATTCTGTTGTTGATTATACTGTCCAGGATTCTGCTGTTGATTGTACTGTCCAAGAAAGAAAGAGGAAGGGTCATGAAATGTATTTTGAGGCTAGCACTGCCACTGACAACGATGAGCCATCAGATATAATGGTTTTGTTTCCTCTTCTGCCTCTTTGAATACAGATTTCAATACAGGGAGTGATGGGCAGTCTTTTGTGTCATGATCCTTGGCGCAAATAGCAAAACCCGAACTATATCCAAGGGGGATTCTCTTGGACTGTGTTTCTTTCTGCACCTATGTTACCCATGATTTTGGTCATCTTGATGGTGTATTGATGATGGTGAACTCAGGCTCCTAACAAGAAATTTCTCCTAAGAAAAGTGACATTCATCTCTTCCTAGAAAACATATTTTTGAAGAGAGTTCGCAGGTTGCTTATATCCTAGGGTGCGAGAATGACCCATTCTCGCAGGCTACCTTCAGCTAGGGTGCAAACTTCTCGCACTGTGTTACATAGCTAGGGTGCGAACTTGTTCTCAAGCTTGGAAAAAGTTGAAGTCTCGATGGTTCTAGAAGGGAATCTTCTAGAGAATGGGTTGGCATTCGAATGGTTATCATTTTATTAGTTTCCCTGATGTTGTGGGATCATTCTCATCCAAATAACCATCTCATCCTCTCCTATATATTGATGGGATTCTCATGGAAAAGGTTAAGCAAGATTAATTGGAGAATTGGTGAAGGAATTGTGTGAAGGACCTAGCTCGAACAGGAGCTTGGAGACTCTAGCAAGTCTATCAAGAGGAATTGGATCTTCTTCATGCAAGGATCGAGCAAGTGTGTGTGTTGGAACCAAGAGCCACCAAAAGGAAGATTGCGACATCAAGGTGATTAAGTTGTATCTTCTACTTTCGATTAATATGATACAGCGGCATGTCCTTTTCCCATAAATTAATTCTTACTTTATTATGTAATTCCTTGATCATACACATAAGTTGATGATTGAATATATTTTTCTATCTTCACTTTGGTTGGTTTGTGTTGTCTTGGTCTTGACCTCACGAGAGCGTCGGAGTGAAGCGGGAGCAACAGAGACCCTAGGAAGCGATACAAAGGTATGTCACTTGCTCCTCCCTACTAGATAATTCAATGGTCATAACTTATGGAAAGAGTCATGTCATGTCCTGTTTTGTTCTGGATCTGGGTGGATCTAGGGAGATCTGTTAGTGTCTGTACCTATCGATTAGTCTGATAACAACATTGGCAACTCCACTGGGGAGGCAACCCATTTTCTTTGTGGTTTTTGGTGTTTTTCCTTGGCCATTTGCTCTTGATTTACCTTTCTCCATTCCTATCAATCTCTGAGTCTTCAGGACACCCTAATAGACCCTCTGGGTCCAGAAGTCCCTTCGAATTTTTTGTCTTTTTCCAAAAATTTGCTTAGTTTCAGACATTCTCGAACTAAACCCCACTGTGGCCTACGAGAATACTATGAGTTTTCACTTTTCTTTTAGGTCCAGTGCGAGGTTCTCGCACTCTTCTCAAAGTTAGCCTGTGAGAATGACCCATTCTCGCACTGTGTAACACTAATAGCCTGCGAACCCTCTTTTCAAAATTTTGGATTTAAGATTTTTGCATGTTCAACTGCCCAGATCAGTATAGGTGCCTGAAAAGAACTTCTTGGACCATTGATTGATGTTTTCTTGTCTTCGTATTTTGTGCACGATCAGTCTTCAGAAATCAAAGGCTCTTCCTGTCCATCTTTTTCTAGACTTTCATCTCTTGACTTTTCTTGGCAAAGATATACTCTCTGATTTTGGAATCTGAGTGCTTGTTTGGTTAAGAACCGGTGATGGGTTTGAAAGTTGGGATTCTTTGTCTTTCTCATTTGCTCATTATTTGGAATATTACTTTTCTCATGCAATTGAAAAGACTAGTTTGTTCTGCTTGTCATTTTTGTTTCCATTGAAAGATTGGTTTGGGTTTTTGTTTATTGCTTGTTCATTAGTTTTTGGTTTTCCTCACTTTCACCATCATGGTGTAGGTCCTTTTTGAAAAGTAAAAAATATTTTTTCTTTCAAAAGCATTTTCATCTTTGAAAATATTGAAAATCAATTGTTGAAATTATTGAAAAAGAAACAATAGAGAATTGTCATTATTGCGTGATTCGTTGAATTTGCATTTTAAAGGACATTGTGTATCGTAGTTCAACATTGCTCCGAAAAACTTCTTTTTCCCTACCGTACATAGGATTCATTGAATGAAAATTGATATTTTTCATTCCTATCTATGCATCGTTGGGTCAGAGTCTCATACAACATCAGTTTCATCTCTGTTTCCTTCTATTAACAATAGCCCTTAATACCATTGCGCAATTGTAAAATTTAACTAGTAACTCTTTTCTAGGGCTCTATTACACCAACATTTAGCTAGGCTAGCACTTTGGAATAGGGAGAGAGATACACTCTCCAAAGCACAAAACACACAATAGCATCTTGTGTTAAGGAGTGTCAAATTCCATTTACAACATTTTGTCCTGGGAAGCCCTTCTCACACAAGGGTCAAACCCGAAGTCGCATTGATATTGACAGAGTTACTCACCCTGCTTTATTGACATCGGTGTAGAGATTGCATGTATTATGGGGGTCACTTGGAGGTATACCCACAATGATGAGTGGAAGCCTCTTGAGTTGATTTCGGGATAAATACCCTGCCCTTGCATGTGGATCGGACTGTCGACTATCCCCCCAGGATTTATTGTTGTCGGTGGTAACCTTAGCGACCTATATTTCTAGGGTCTTACATAAGGTGACTGTGAAGGGGCAAGTCTTCATGGTACCTGGAATCGACATTGGTCAAACTCACTCGGTCTCCTTGGAGGATATACCCACGATTATGTGTGGGAGCTTGCACCAGGGTGTAAGTCCGTTAAGCAAGTCGCCAGCGTAAATTTTCCACCCTAGCCCAGCCCCTTCTCGTCTTGTTGTTGCGATGTTGGATTTCATCACCAACTAGTGACTTCGGAATTAGAAGGTCTTGTTTACTTGGTATTGTTTCCTAGATTTTGTTTACTAGGGCATGTTGTTTGTTTACCCAAGTTGACTATAAGATTTTCTTTGTAATTTTGTAACTTGTTCACAATAGATCCTCCATGTCATTCACGTAGAATGCAGGGTTTATATCCAGAGCATCTGGAAGTTTCTCAACCCCTGCCTACAAGCTCACCTGAGGGCTCTCCTCAACAGAGTGAAGTCCAAGACGTTACCACGCCACAAGTGGAACGAACCGACTCTCTAGAACATTTTCGAATTACCAATACTCAAGAGGACTTTCGACTTCACCCTGATTCTGAGAGACAAATTATGCGAGTGAATTCTTCCAGAGACTTAGTTGTTGTGTCTTCTGGATCACCGATTGGATAATTTCCAGGAATAGAGGGCCAAGATCCTTTTTGGTCTATGGGCGTTTTTAGATGGGACCTTTTTGGTGCAGGATCGGGCGTTGAAATCACCATCTCACATGTGCTCTTCGAAACCTCCAACCCAGACACAGTACTGTTTACTACTGCCTATTATTTTCTTGGTATGGACTCCCCGCGATCTGACCACATATTGACTATCCCTATAGAAATGACCCATTACACAGATACTACGAGTATTCAAGCCAGGATTACCGCAATTATTCAAGCCCCCATCGGCACACCGCTCATGCCCAATGTCACCCCGACTCTACCGCCCGGATACCGTGCGTTGAATGCTTCCATTTACACTCCTACGCAAACCCCATCTGGCACTCCTAGTGGTCCCTCTTCTTCTGGGCACTCTCTTCCCAGTTTCATTCTGACACTTCCTCAACCCCCTTTTGGAGGACCTTTCTAATCCTCCACTAGCAGTATTAATCCTAGTGGCACTCTTCTTTCATTCACACCAAATTACTAGATTCCTGTTTGTGGACATTTTCACCAAGGAGTTTTACTCAACCCCCCCTTGGCGGGAAAATTCCTATTGGAACACAAATCCCAATTGGTACACAACCCCCAATTGGAACACTGCCCCCAATTGGAAAAAAAGCCCCGATTGGAGGACAAACCCCACCGACCCCACCTTATGGACAAAACATACCTCCATCCTTGGCCCAGTATTGGAATCATCTGATACAACATACTCCTCAATCGACTGGGGGGAAATAGTTTCTAGCTACATCCGTTATACCCCCTAGTATAGGCCAACCATATCCAGGTATGTCCAATCCTATTTGGGGCTCGAATGCTCAAACTTACGTCCCTGTTCAAGGATACAATCCCATGAGCTACTTTCCTCTACAACCACCACCGAATCTTCCTGGGTCTTCACATTATATGCAGACTGCTTATGGTCCTACTGGTTTGTCGATGGGGCTTCCTCCCCAAAGCCACCAGTACCCGCATGTGAATCGACAGTTACCCTTCTTGGCCACTTTGGATCTCCCAGACTTGTCAAGGATTTTAAATGATCCAATTCTTCACTCTCCCCAATGGCCCGCTATACCATCCAAGCTACCATCAAACATCCCTAAATTCATCGGAAAAGTGGGAGAGGACCTAGACAATCACGTCATGACTTTTCACCTCTGGTGCTCATCCAACTCGTTGATGGATGACTCTATTCGTTTACGTATTTTTCAATGGACCCTCACAGGTTCTGCTGCGAAGTGGTATATAGAATTACCACGAGGTTTCTTCGCTGACTTCAACACCCTAGCTATGGCCTTCCTCACCCACTACTAGTTACTGATCCATTATGAAACGAGGACCAAGATTTTGAGTTCTTTCAAAAAAAACAAAGCCACTCATATATCCGATCACATTCATGAGTGGCGACAGAGACGACGTCTCATCAAACTCAAACTCCCCGATCAGTTGTTGGCAGAGTGGTTCACAAAATCATTTGTGAACAACATCGGTCGTGACATCACCATGGGTGGAGTGGTCACAGAAGAGCAGGCCATAAGTCTTGCTCAATACCTTGACCTCGTTTACTCACAAACAGGTACCCTTTACGACTTACTACCTGACGCACCTCGTCCTTCCACTTCTGCCACTTCAACTACTCCAACTACTTCTCATGCAACCGACGGTGTGATTGGCACTTTCCATTCCCAACCACATTCCACCTCAAGCACCAACCCCAAACCTACTTCTTCTAATGTTCAAAATGCTCCACCTCCTGCCCCTCCCACCTCAAATACTTCTGAGGTAAATGTAGTTCAATCTACCCCAGCCGATAAAAACAAATCCAAAAAGGGAAGGGGTAAGAATAAGGAGGACAAAAATACTTCTCAAGAAGAGCGAACCAAAATTCCACCTGTTCACAATAGGGATAAGCACACATCTCGATACCCTTGTCTTATCTATGGTGATGATCACTACATGAAGGATTGTCCACAATGCGTCAAAGTCACTAAGTTCCTTCAAGGAGCCCCAAAACCACCTACTCCAACTGTTTTGTCCCAACCCTTCCCATCTCAACAACATGGTCAATTGGTCATTCATGAACAACCCTCACCTTATACTACATCCTATGTATTGATGTGTACTAGAGATTCAAAGTAGAACGACATTGCACTCACCACTCGAGCCAAAGATTATTCTCCCTCTAAAGAGAAGGTTGATGACCCACCTCCTTCATTAGTACAACCCTCTCCCACGACTCCACCTACCAACGGTCCTCTTCATGTCAAATGACCAAGCCTCGACACAGTTCTTCGACCCCCCCCAAAGGGTGTCGTTCGAAAATCGGCTTTCAATCCTCATGCTCGTGCTGCCCAGAACTACAACATTGTTGAAGATCTAGCCCAAGAACCTTCTGTGATGTCATCCCTAGAAGTCCTTCAAAGTTATCCCACACAAAAGAAGGCACTGTTGAAAGATATCAGTGGAAT
The DNA here is from genome assembly GCA_000966675.3 of Picea glauca. Lineage (NCBI taxonomy): Eukaryota > Viridiplantae > Streptophyta > Pinopsida > Pinales > Pinaceae > Picea > Picea glauca. The sequence goes on from JZKD02S0034828.1 coordinate 199,061, forward strand.
CAACTCGACGGATACGAATTTAATAATTTTTGACTTGGAAGATCACATTCCAAGGTTACCCCCTCAACTCACGTTCCAGATCCAAGTGATTGTCTCTGACAAAAACATTCGTCGAACCGTTATCGACGAGGGTGCCTTGACATGTGTCATGTCTCTTACTTACTGGAAAGCCATTGACTCTCCCTCTTTGCATGAATCCCAGAACACTCTCAAATCCTTCAATGGCTCCGGTTTTAAGCCCTACAGTGTCCTTCCTTCGTTGCCAATCACGTTAGAAGGCAAAACGGTCCAAGTCGAAGTGGAAGCCTTTGACGCTCCTCTTGATTACAATATTCTGCTTGGCCGCAGCTGGATCGATTCCATGCACGTTGTTGTGTCGACCCTTTTTCATGTGGTACGTTTCCCACATCAAGGGAAGGTAGTCACCATCGACCAATTATCCTTCTTTAACTCGGATACCCATACTGGCAACGTACCATTAATCGCTAAAACCTTACCGGGTTATGAGAATGTCAGTGTAGGCCTTCTCAAAGACTCTTCATTAATGGGTACTTTCCCCATTCCACCACCCGATGTTCCACGCTCGTCCGTTGCTTCAATCAACATGATCTCCACCTCGATTCATGAAATTCCTGCATCTCACGACCCATGGATGGTACCTGACCCTAGAGATCATCTTCGTTACGACGACAAAATTCCATTAAGTTCGGTCAAATCCGCCTATCAGGCCATTCAATCGACAACCCCTTCTACTCCCTCTCTTGGTGAGTTATCTCCAGATCCCTTCCGTGTCATTTTTCCCACAGAAGAGATGATCATGTCTGTCATGGAGGACACCCCTTGGGATGATGGACATCATCGTTCCATCCTCTTCCTGGAGCAACATACCATTGAGAACTACCAACGGATCTCGACCCCATTGACCATTGTCATCATCTCAACCGTTTCCGAGTCCACACACGATGTGTTTTCCAAAGGGAACTTAAGCAATATCTCACCCACTATTCCCCTCGACATATCCATCAAACCTGGAATTGTCGAAAATGTGCATATTGGAGCTTCGTGTTCCCCTGACGAAATCATCACCTACACGTCCCTTTTCAAATATTTTCGTGACATATTCACCTGGAGCTACGAAGAAATGTCGGGTATCGACCCAGACATTGTGATACATGAGATCAAGACATACCTTGACGCTAAACCCGTCCGACAATGCCTTCATCCAGTTCACCCACGTAAAGTGGCTGCTATCAAGCTCGAAGTCGAGAAACTTCTCAAAGCTAGCTTTATTTACCCGGTGGCCCTCACTGACTGGGTTTCCAATCTTGTCCCGATCGACAAGAAACAAGGCACAATCCATGTATGCATTGATTATAGGGATATCAACAAAGCTTGTCCCAAATATAACTTTCTAATCTGATAATAGAAGATTGACTTGTTATTCTATGCAAGCACCCTCTACCTCATTAAATTAAACCTTAACAGGACCTTGCTTCAT
>JZKD02S0034828.1:200608-214469 GCA_000966675.3 Picea glauca
CAATGGACTTGGCTCTTTGGGATTAGTTTGTCAAATGCTCTTTACAAGCTTCTGCTCAACTCCAATGGATTTACAGACTGTACCATTGGATTCAGAATACATAAAAACCCCAAAATTGACTGTTAGAACTCTGAAAATGGATCTTGTCTCATCCAGCAATGACCTCTTCTACATGTGGCCTCCAAGCTTCCCTGAGCTTCAATGGAGAAACAATACCTGTAGAAGTCCTCCAATGGATCTAAAACCTATCCCAATGTGTTCAGAGCATAATAATCAGTCAAAAATGACTATTCAGTCTCAAAAAATGAATATGTGCTCATCTGAGCAATGCCTCAAACAATGAGGGCTTCAAGCTTCCTAGAGCTTCATCAATATTCAATGGTCAAAAACCTGCATTAGAAGTCTCCAAATTCCTGTGAAAAAATCACCAATGGACTCAGAATGTCCAAACACCCCTAGCTGGGCTTTTACAGCACCTGATTTGGTCAAAAACTAAAGAAGTTATGCATTCTGCCATTTTTCTCCTTCAGGCTTGCTGTCTCCTGTTCGCCATTTCGCACCTGTGTGAAAAGTGAACCTAGCCTCAGGCGTTTTCCATGCCTAAACTCAGCCTCCACGCGCATCCTGCAATTGGTGCCAATATGTCGAACAGTTACCCGGAATCAATCCCCCGAGGTCGAAGGTGTTGGGTGCATGGGAGACCATATGGCCACGTCCCGCGCACAAAAAGGGGCTAAGTTACACCGTTTAACATTGGAGTGACAAGTGGCGGTTACATGGTTTAAAACCCAATACAAAACTCGCACGCCAAACTCCATTTGGAAACCCAATCCACGCACGCATTTTAAATACAGTACATCGGTTACAAACCCAGGTTACAAACCCCCGCGCTCCGTTTAAACAATGGTATGGTCGCATACACAATATAACCTTGGCTTAAATTTAATATACCCGTCGCGCCATTTATTAAAAGGGTTTGGTCATATATGTTATTGCATTGAACCGAATTTTTAACCCACACTCCACGCGCACAAACCATCGGAAGGCAGGGTCACATGGGGCGCAATACAACCGTGGGTTAAATAGGTTGTAACAACCCCCGCGTAATTATTATAACCGTGCACATAACTTTGCGATAGCGGTCACATGTGATTGTGATATAACCGCGGCTACAATGAAAAATCCCCCATGCACAATTCAAAAGGCTCGGTCATATTTCTATGAATGGGACCACGGGTTAACACCACAACACCTTTCCCGCGCGCCTCCGTTGACAATGGTCATATGGGGTATGAAGAAACCTCGGGCCGGGGCTTAGCCCTGGCCCAACCCCCCGCCACCTTTCATGTACTAATGAGCGGCATAGTGGTTGGAGGAACTATGTTAAGGCGCTTGTATGGTGGGGAGGACCGGGGGTCGAACCCCGTGACCTCCACAAATTTTTATAAAATGAACCAAATAGTCAAACCCAGGGTGCCACGTGGCACCCAACTATTCGACAATGAACTGCCACGTGTCAACATATAACTCGTCCAGTTGTCAACCAATCACCACTCGCCACGTCAGTTGAGTCGCCACGTCAGCTGCCACGGGGGTACCTTCATGCCACGTCACTGCCACGTGTGAGGCATACGGACTGTACGGACAGGTACAGTCAACAACATTTTTTTGCCTGTTTGGCTCGGCAAACAGATCTCGATAAATTCTCCATACGGAATCTGTTTGTGAAAGTAAATATACCACCGGAATCAAGAGAATGAGACAGACGCAATGGCACCATTTTCGTCACATTCCGAGCACTTTGAAAATTGAGCAAATTTTAGACCCCTGGTCCAGATTCTGATCACTTTCCTACCCCCTTCGTCGATCAAATTATTGATGATTGCACCGGAAGTGAAATATTCTCACTGATGGATAGTTTCTCTGGGTATAATCAAATCAACATTGTTCCCGAGGATCAACATAAGACTGCTTTTATTTGTACTTGGGGTACTTTTGCCTATTGAAAACTCCCCTTTGGTCTCAAGAACGCTGGTGCAACTTTTCAACGCGCTATGTCTTATGCCTTCCATGATATCAAGCACATCATGCAACCATATCTGGACAATTTACCCACTCACTCTATGCACCAAGTCGATCATTAAATCCACCTTCGAGCCATTTTCGTCCACTGTCGATTTTACCGTATACGCTTGAATCCTCATAAGTGTGTTTTCTGTGTGGAATCCGACCGACTTCTAGGCTTTATTGTTTTTCATCAAGGGATCAATGTAGATCCTTTAAAGGTTGAGGCGATCCTTATTCTCCCTCCTCCTTCTACACTTGGCCAGTTACAAAGTTTGCAGGGGAAAGCAAACTTTCTTTGTCGTTTTATCCCAAATTACACTGAGATAACTCGTGGATTTATGCGGCTACTAAAAAAGGGGTTTGAGTTCGTATGGGATACCATTGCAAACATATCTTTCAAAGCTTTGAAATTGTCCCTAACACGTGCTCTTCTTCTCTTTCCCCCCGATTACAGTCGCGATTATTTCCTCTACCTTGCAACCTCGAATTACACCATTGGAATGGTTCTCATCCAAGATGATGATTTTAATGACGAACATGTTATCTATTACTTGAGTCGAAGTCTAACGCCTACTGAAACCAAGTATTTACATGTCGAAACACTGGCCTTGGCAGCCGTCCAAGCAGTCCAACGCTTCCAACACTATATCCTCTCTCGCAAGACTACAGTGATTTCTAACTACAACCCTATGCAACACGTTCTCACACGTCAATTGCTAGGGGAAAAATACTTCAAATGGATCGTGATACTCCAGGAGTTTGACTTGGAATTCGAACGCACCAAGTCCAAGAAGTCCTTAGTGTTTGCTGATTTGATATGCGACTTTCCCTATTCTGAAACAGAAAATGTAGCAGCTAATTCATTACCCGATGAATCCCTTTTCCTCATTAGCTTTGATGATCTTTGGTATGGCGATATCATCATATATCTCCAAACCTATAATTTCTGGCCAACTTTGTCTAGTACTGACCGACGTCGAATACGCTACCAAGCCCATCAATATATTATCCTCGTGGATACTCTTTATTGTCGGGGGATTGACTCAGTTTTTCTACGTTGCCTAACGTTCGACAACGCCTAGAAAGCTTTGAATGACTTCCATTCTAGAGCTTGTGGTGTTCATATGTCTGGGTATGCTACTACCCAGAAGATCTTACGAGCTGAGTATTTTTGGCCTTCTTTATTTAACGACTGCATAACCGCCGTCCAAAAATGCCATGCTTGCCAGACCTATAATCATAAGATACGATCACATCCTGCTCCTCTTCACCCTGTGGTCTCCGTTGGTCCCTTTGTGAAATGGGGAATCGATTTCATGACATGTCACCCCCACTCGACCAAGGGGCATGGATAAATTATTGTAGCCGTAGATTACTTTATGAAATGGGCTGAGGTGATGCCGACATTTGACAACACTGGAAATACCGCAACATTATTCATTTTTAATCACATCATAGCTCGTTTTGGTGTTCCTTAGGCTATAGTCACTGATCACGATAACCACTTTAGAAACTTCATGATGTCCAAACTCACTGAAAAGTTGGGTCTTCGCCATGAAAACTCAATGCCCTATTACCCACAAGCCAACGGCCAAGTCAAAGCAATTAACAAATTTCTCATAACTATGCTCCGACGAATGATAGGGATTCACAAAACAAGTTGGCACACAATGCTGTTTTCGGCATTGTGGGCTTACCGGACATCCGTCAAGTCCGCTACTAGGTTTACACATTTCCTGTTAGTCTATGGTTTGGAAGCCATCCTCCCGATTGAATGTGAGATACCCTCTTTAAAACTAGATGTTGAACTCCTACCAAACACTTCTGCTGAGGAAGAATGTCTTTTGTATCTTATGCGATTAGATGAAACTCGACGCGATGCTACCCTAGTCATAGAAGCTCAGAAAAAACGTGTCAAGGCCCAATACGAAAAACATGTCAAGCCTCTCATTTTCTCTGAAGGAGATCTCGTTCTCCTTTGTGAACAATATCGAGATATGCTAGGAGCTGGAAAATTCGAAACCATGTGGTGAGGTCCTTATATTGTTAGACGAGTTTTGGAAAAAGGGGCTTATGAGTTAGTATATTATGATGGTATCCATTTGAGTGAACCCAGAAATGGGTTGTACTTGAAGAAGTACTATGCATAAGATCACCTGTGCATGAGTACCTGTATTTTTATTGTATCGTACTTCTTGTGTGTTATTGTAGCTTGCTTTTGTCATTATCTGGTCTCTGCCCTTATGTGATGTTGTGCTTGATTTCCAGATGTTGGACTCTTCGCTACCCTACATTGGCTTCGCTGATGGTGCTAACCGTAGTACTCAGAACCTTGCTTCCACTGCATGGGCAATTTACGCCCCTACAAACGAACTTGTCTCCTTACGAGGTGTGTGCCTCGGTCGTGCAACCAACAATATTGTAGAGTATAGCGTCGTTATCGAATTGTTGATTGATGTTATCTCGCTCGGAATCCGTCATTTGGTTGTGCGACTCGATTCGCAGCTCGTAGTGCTACAGTTAAGTAATGTCTATACTATTAAAAGTCCTACTTTGTTATGAGTGTATTTGTGGATTCGCCTCTTGGAACGTTATTTTGATTATATTGAATATCAACATATTCCTAGAAGTCTAAATACATTAACTGATGCATTAGCTAACTACGTATTAGATAAACATTTGGGTCATTTATAAATCAATCACATCAATTTCACACAACAAAAGATAAACCGGTAGAATCCGTATGTATATATAACGATCAAAAGAGATTTTACAAAACGTTATGTCCGAGGACCAAAATTTCAAAATCTGAAGCTTATAGCTTCTACAAAGTGACGTCATGGATGATGTTCACAGTAACATACGACTTCTCAGGAAACCCTACGAAGCAGTCGACCAATGGACTCTGACACTCCTACTATATGACGTTGATAACACCGTGGAACCTCTCCAAGAGGCATGTCTGAAATGTCTGTTGTCAAACCCTCTAGGTTTTGTTCCACCGCTTCATAATCTTCGGCGTCCCATCATGGCACTGGAACCACCTCTCCTTGTCAATGAATAGGAGAAGTACCGGGAGGTCGGTAAGGCCCCACGTCTGTGTCATCAAAAAAGAATTTAGTATTTAGACCTTGGACAAACATATAAAATTTTTTTGCATATGATAAAATTCACAAAAACATTTAAAAAGAAAAATGTGTACTTCCTACCAAGTTCCCCCCACTGAGAACCCTCGGGCAGGACCAAGTCCGGATCTCCTTGGAAGTCCAACTCAGCATAGGCATAATAATCGACTATCAGCATCTGTGGTCACAACCAATCGAAGAAGACATTATTATATTTGATAATTGGCCCAGCTACATGCCGAGCCATGAGCTGACACCACCTCAGCATTCTTAGATCTGTTGGAGCTGGTAAATCTCACTCAACCTACAGCCTCAGCAAGGGAACCCTCTCAAGGAAGAAGGAAACCAACAAAGACCCATACCCAAATTTCTTTAGGTCGCCTCGCCTGCATTTGGTCAACTGCCTCTTCATGCTACGAAGCATTGCGTCTGCCCAGTTAAAAACCCGAGGCTCAGTACACTCTATGGCATACTGAAAGTAGCTCTGGAGAGCCATGTGAGGAGTAGCGCTCTCAGCCATAAGAGCAATGGTGAACAAAATAATGCAGAGGGTCAAATCCCGAACTCCCCAAATGGCTACTTTCCCTTTGCTCCTCTCTGCTTCTGGAACACAATGCAAGCGGCAGTACTCACTCATGGGCAGTGCACCACCTCTGCTACCAGTCAGGCTCGCATGGTACCCACATCGTGATAGTCCTGTCAAGAAGTAAATGTCCTCGATATCCAAGGACAATGTATGGACCCCTACATGGAATACTTGCTGGTCGGGATCCCACATATGAACAAGGTACTCCAATAACCTGACTTGGGCCCTCATGTCCGGGATACGAAAGAATTTCAGAAGACCACAGTCTTGTAAAGAGGAAATGGTGGACAGATGATTTCCGGCAATGGAATCATCTTCTTCGTGCTCTCTTTCACGCCATTCCAGAACCATGGTGATGGCCAAATACCCACATAAGAAATATAAGAAGAAAGTTAATAACTCTATTCAACACTTGGTATCTTTTCATTGAGAAAAACTTTAAAAACAAAATTCCACTTTGTGGTTCTTGCAGGTTCCCTTTAGGCATAGTGCGAGGGTCTCGCAGGTGCCTTTGGGGTCACCTGCGAGAATGAGGCATTCTCGCAGGTCCCGTGTGGCTAGCTTCCGAGAATGGCTGAGCGCGAGTTTAACCGCCAAAACAAACTCAAAACTATGTTTTTGCCAATGAAAATGAAAAATCAAACCATGAAAAGGTAGAGGACAAGCAGCTTACCTAACTACTGCAGACAGTTCGTCGAATGGATGCTCGTAACTCCCGCAATCGAACGTTGAAGTTCAAGGGAAAAAGAGGGTTTTTTGGGCTCAAATATTGGTAAAGTTAAAATGATTATGGTAAAAAGAAATTTTACCCCTTTATATTTACTTTTACCATGTTAGAGGATTTTATAATTGTTTATTTATTAAAACCTAATGCCTAATACCCTTTTGAGTACGAATTTTGTAGGCGTAATGACTTCGATGTTCATGCACAGGGACGCAGGTATTTTTTCTTCTTCATTTCATGTTTTGACTGTTTTTTATGGTTTTTTTACAAAACCTCGAGCTTGGTCTTTGTTCGTTCTCACACTCAAAAATACATGAGAACACGATCGAGCACACTTTTATCACTTTTTCAGGATCGACAAGGTTATACAAAAAAGGAACCCCCCTGGAGTCTCCTTTAAGCTCTTTTCAGACTCTCTAAACATGAAAAGATTGTCGAGCGACCTTGCTATTTTCACGCTCGTTAAAGTATTTGAAGAAAGCATCTATTGGGCGATAATTTATCTCTTTTTCAGTATCATCAGACTATTTTACGAAAAAGGAATTGAGAGAGTTCTCTTTTAAGTGTTTTTCCAGACTCTATAATCATGAAAAACCTTCGATTTTTCTATCTTTGGACTCGTTAAACAAACATCGACATGCCCATAATGGGACCAAATCACTCCTTCCTAGGGTTCATTAAACATACTCCAAAGGACTTATCCAAAGGATGAGCTTATATCAACAAGCATATGTTATCCTCCTCAAGCTTGCGTAAAAATAAAGTGGTACTCGCTAGAAATGGTGGGGGGAAATTTGGGAAAGGGATGTGTTCTCGTATTCATATTAATTGGTAGTAAGTGTCACTCTTGAACATGACACACCCCTATTCATTATTTGAAGTCGGTTTGGGAAATCCATTTGTCTCTCATTCTATTTGATGCAAGGTCATACCCTACGTCATCTCTGAGTCAATGCTGCCAAATCATTGGTCGTGTCATCCATATGTTCAAGAGAAGTTCATATGAAACCTTTATTGAGTCGACCATCTGTAGTTGTCCATTCTCTCCATGTCGGCCTTCCCTGTGTCCAATCCAACTTATATCATACTTCTATTTCACCTTCAAAATCTGTTATTCATTTCATGTCATTGATGGGGGATACGTCAAGGCCCTCCTGTGACGAGTTTTGTTCCGTCGAATTTGGATCATTATCCGGAAACAAGACTTAGAAATTCTTTGGTACCTTGGAACTTGCATGCCTCAATGGTAGGTTTCCTCACTTTCGACAGTGGGTTTACATCATTGACCTCTGATCGAAAGATTCCATCGGATGTTCGACCTCAACTCATTCATTCACATTCGGTGGATTGTACTAGTGTACCTTGGGAGTCATTGACATTAATGGTGATTTCCCTCGCACTTGTTAACGGTTTCATCAATGACCGGTAATCAAGTGGTTTCTACCATGTTCGACTTCAACACATGTAATCACATGGTTAGATTCGTACTTTCGAGCGATAGGATTGAATACCCTAGATCTCATCTCTTTTTCCAGGTTGTGATGGAATATGTCTAATTTGTGACACATAGATCCACTTTGTATGTCTCGTGGCTATGTCGTCTCAATTTGAATTTTCTTGCATATATCCAAAGTGTATTCCTCGTGGCTATGCTATATTTTGACGACATGGATCCACAGTGTATGATTGGTGGCCATGACCTATGCTTATAATGTCATCCATCTGTGATCTGAGTATGGGAATGCCTACCTCAGAACTAGTATGATATTCTGCAGATGCTTGGTTGTTCGCAGGTTTTCAATTAGGTGTGCTCCTGGTTTTCGACACACACACACAATTTAGAAAGTATTTTGGTTGTCATTTATTCCGGCCTCATACTTTGGGGGGAATTCTGTTACCCATGATTTTGTTCATCTTGATGGTGTATTGATGATGGTGAACTCAGGCTCCTAACAAGAACTTTATCCTGAGAAAAGTGACATTCATCTCTTCCCAGAAAACATGTTTTTGAAGAGAGTTCACAAGTTTCTTATATCCTAGGGTGCGAGAATGACCCATTCTCGCAGGATGCCTTTAGCTAGGGTGCGAACTTATTGCACTGTATTATATAGATAGGGTGAAAATTTGTTCTCAAGATTGGAAAAAGATGAAGTCTCGATGGTTCTAGAAGGGAATATTCTAGAGAATGGGTTGGCATTCGAATGGTTATCATTTTACTGGTTTCCCTGATATTGTGAGATCATTCTCATCCAAATAACCATCTCATCCTCTCCTATATATTGATGGGATTCTCATGGAAAAGGTTAAGCAAGATTAATTGGAGAATTGGTGAAGGAATTGTGTGAAGGACCTAGATCGAACAGGAGCTTGGAGACTCTAGAAAGTCTATCAAGAGGAATTGGATCTTCTTCATGCAAGGATTGAGCAAGTGTGTGTGTTGGAACCAAGAGCCACTGAAAGGAATCTTGTGACATCAAGACGATCAGGTTGTATCTTCTACTTTCGATTAATATGATACAACGACATTTCCTTTTCCCATAAAGTCATTCTTACTTTATTGTGTAATTCCTTGATCATACACATAAGTTGACGATTGAATATATTTTTCTATCGTCACTTTGGTTGGTTTGTGTTGTCTTGGTCTTGACCTCACGAGAGCGCTAGAGCGAATCAAGAGCAACAAAGACCCTAGGAAGTGATACAAAGGTATGTCACTTGCTCCTCCCTACTAGCTAATTCAATGGTCATAACTTAGGGAAAGAGTCATGTCCTGTCTTGTTTTGTTCTGGATCCGGGTGGATCTAGGGAGATCTGTTAGTGTCCGCACCTACCGATTAGTCTAATAACAACCTGTGGAAAAATATAGACAAGGTCTATTCTGCCTCTACCTTTTTTTGTTTGGCCTGCAATACATCCAATTGTGTAGTCAGAGTGCTCAAAATATATGTTTTAAAGTTTTCTAGGAGATTACCGACTTCATCTTTTAGGTCTCTGGTTCTGCAATAATCCTGATATTTTAACAAGAAGGTTTGTTTCATATGGTCCGATGAATTGATGGTTCCACCTCCCAATCCCATGAACCAGCATAGGGCTACTCCCTTCAAGGTAGAGGGGAATAGTTTTAATTTTTGGGGTTCATAGGTGTAGTCATACCCTCTACATAGGACATCAAACTCAAATAGGAATGCATCTGGGTCTTCTGAAATCAATCCATGGAAGGTTGGAAGGTTTTGTAAGGGGATTGCTTTCATGGGGGAATTGGCAATTGGATCAACTATTGGATACTCCAGCATGGAGGTCTAGGTTTTTGTTGATTTTCTTGTGCCATTTGCTCGAAAATGTGCCAAAAAATTTCAGGAGGTTCTTGATCTGGGTATTCTATTTGAAATTGTTGATTATTTGGTCTTCCAAGGAATTTGACTGCACTCCCTTTATCTGGAATTTTGGATATGCCTTCTTCTTTTGCAGGAGACTAGGGATTAGGTGGTGTTGGGTATGCCTTGGCAACCCCGCTAGTTTCTCCTATTCCCTCCTCCAGATTATTAGAGCTTCCCTCTTCTAAGGGGTTGAGCGGTGGGAGATCTGTATTTTGAAAACTTTGCTTGGTCCCTTTAGATTTTCTATGAATCTCAGCGTGGGCCATAGTTGATGAAACTACTGCCTGAGGGATTTAGGTGGGTCCTTTATTAGGTCCAACCAAAGCTTGAGATTCACCCTTTTTGATAATTTTGTCTATGAAAGTGCTTCTTCCAGGGATCACCGAACCCTGGGTTTTGGTAATTTTTGGTGGTGGGGGTTTTGGTTTTTCAAGATCCTTTTTTCTAGTCATACACACTTCACACAACAACAAAATAAATTTCAACAAAAGAAAACACCTACGAAGCCTCTTAAGTGTCAACTGGAGGTAAGCGTTGGCATAAGCATTTTACTTATTACCTACGTAGGTTCTTACCTTCCATCTTCAATACCTGGTCCTCCAGAGACACAACTTATGCTACCTTTGACATTCTCCCCGGCAATGGCACCAAAATGTTGGTGTCTAAAGATGTCTTAAAAACAACCTTAGTTTAACATTAATTTATCAACCCGGATATTTGTCTTTTATCTCAAGAATATCAGCAAAGTCTATGCAGGTAGCCTAAAATCATGTAGCTAAACCAAATCTAAGTTTATCAACAATCGAGTTCCTCAAACATTCACCAAAGATTCTAAGAACTAATTGGAATTGAAATCCGATTACTAAGATGTTGTGAATTGGAAAGGAACTAATTAATCTATTGAATTCACTTAACTAGAAAACAATAATTGAATCTAACTAAGGACTTGCAAAATTAACTATCAATTATGAATTCTGATTACTGGAAAGGAAATGAAAAATTACTCTATCTATGTAAAGAAACAAAAATTATAATCTAATTGAAAGGGACAACTAATGTAACTTTTCTGAAAGGAACAACTATTGTAACTTTAACCGAAAGGAATGACTATTGTAACTTGAAAGGAACATCAATCGTAAATCTAAGGAAAAGGGACAATGCAGATGAAAATGTGAGGAACTGTCAAGCAAATAACTTCAGAAATGGAAATCATAACAACAATCATTAATAACTAATCGAAATGTCTGTCTTCTATATGCAAACAATCATAAAATCATTAACACACTTATGCATTTATCACTGGTTGTTTGTAAAAGAGATTTGAATCACAAAATGGAAATCAAGCTTCGAACTGATACAGTTACAGAACGAGACAATAGCTCCTTCAGACTGGGCCCTCGGTCTTCAGAAGTACTACTACGAGAAACTCATAGCACAGAAATGATAAAAACACTCAAAACTTTCATTGATTCCATGGCTGGTAAAACATTTACAAAAACTGTTGTGCAAAACAGTTCTGAATCTAATTACTTGAATGCGTTTTTTATTATGTTTTTCTAGATCTATTATCCTCTTATATATTACAATAGTTGGGTAAATCAAGCTATCCTGAGGATCAAAAGATCCTCAGGATTTCTTTACTATTATAAAATTACAATATAGCAAATGTATTATCTTCAAACTGCTTTGCGCCTAAAAATTCTTCAACCTTCAATAGCTTGTGCATAGCCAAAAACTCTTTGGTTATCTTTGGTAGTTATTTACCCAATTCTGTAACAAAATCAAACCATTCCATTCATAAATTAGAATCTATTTAATAAAACTTTAATAACAACCCTAAGAGACATATTAATCATATTATTTCCTATCTATCCCTAACTATCTAAAGAATCAATCAAAATCATATCATAAACTGTGGGAAAAAGGAAGATATTTATACCTTTTTTGTAGCCCAACACCTTTCATATTCAAAAAACCATTCCCTATGGGGAGTCACATGAAAGGATTCCCCTAAGTCAACCAACCATGCCTCATGATTTTCATCTATACTTGAAGAAGCCAAGTACGCATCCCCTCCTTCTTTCGAGGAGGATTTTTCTTCTATAGAAGGAGCATCTTTATATCCCTTCCCTTTCTCGACACTTTTGAATCTACATTGCTTCTTGAAATTCCCTTATTTTCCACATCTCCAATATACCTTTAAAAACTTTCAGGAATATTTATATCTACCCTTAGATTTAGATCTCCCACTTGAGGAATTAGATCTATTTCTTTTCTGGGAGCCTTTTTTGGACATTGGGTTCAATGCTTCCCACGAGTTTCATGACACAGGTTAACCCCCTCTCATGGATCCTAAATATGGTGATTGTGGCAGAGGCTAACACCTGTGGTTTTTTCTCTAACAATAATCTAATTCCAACAAATGGTATCATAGTGACATGTCTCAAGTTTTAAACTCACCCGGCATGCGTTGGGGGGGATATTATTGGACATTGGTTTCAATGTTTCCTGCGAGTTTCACGAAATGGGTTAACCCCCTCTCATGGATCCTAAATATGGTGATTGTGGAAGAGAATAACTCCTGTGGATTTTTTTCGAACGAAAATCAGAGTACAACATAATCCTCTTGCAAATAATGCATCTGTGCTCTATCCTTCCATGTTCTTTTTCCACATCTCCTCCAAAAACAAGGATGAGACCACAACATAAAAAATAATACCTATGGCCACAAACAAACTATCCCACGAGTCTAGTAAAGAGAACGATAAACTAATACACTTGTCTTCATCGAAAATCTTAATATCAATAGATAATAGATGGATTTCCATGGCATTGAAGGCATTCAGATGCTCTATAATCGAGTCTCCATATTTCATCCTCAAATTATGCAACTTCTTCTATAGGAATAGATTTTTTACTAGAGACTTGGAATGATACAAATTTCCCAACTTATCCCATAATTCCATCGTTGTATCTTTTTCAGACACATTTAGTAATACTGAATTTGAGAGATACAACCAGATTGTGCTCTTTGCCTTTTGACCCAACTTTTTCCAGTCTTCTGCTGACATTCATGTAGGTGCATTAGCTAGATCCACTGATCTTTGTCCACCAACATATATTACATATTGAGCTTCCACAACTCAAAACTTTTCCCATTAAATTTCTCTATCTCTATTTTCAAACTACTCACCATTTCTTTTCACCTAGAGAATCAATACCATAGATCTCCCACTGTAACAAGGCTTATCACAAACTTAGCCACAAAGGTGTCCCCTTGAAGCCAATAATTTCTCTGATACCAAATGTATATTGTAACCTTCTACAATTAATTACTGTGATCAACTTCTTAATAAAAATAGAAAAGATACAATGGCACACACACACATTACACATGGATTTTTACCCTAGAAACCCAAACCGAAAAAACCAACAACATGTTTAGAGTAGCACCTCTAATATTCTATTCATCAACTTCATTTTTAATAATACAATATACATATATGATCCTGCAGCATGAAAACCCCTAATCCATTGACCTGTATTAGTGAAAAACCCTAATTCCTTAACCGGAATTAGAAAACTATCGGCGAAAACCCTGTGTCGAAACAATGCCAAAACCAGACGCAAAAAACCACCAAATGTTTTTTTTTTTTGGTTCGGGCTCCTCTACCCCTGGAGGCTCCCATATCAATGTACAATAGTACATGGAAATAGTATTGCAAATAATATAACACTTACCCAACAACCTCGATAGTCATATAATTTTTGTTCTTCAAGGACATAAATATAATTTTAGCTAAATAAATGAAAAAACCAAATTATAGAAACCATTGATATCAAAAATCAAAGGGGAATGGATGGTTTTTATCTTATACCCATTTTCATTCACAAAAACACTAAGGAAAAAATGATTTATGAGTTGTAACCATCACCAATACATCTTGTGATTTCATTTGATGAATCTATTAAAATGAAATTG
>JZKD02S0034828.1:214519-226350 GCA_000966675.3 Picea glauca
ATGGAAATGACTCCTCCATTCTCATGAAACAACAGTTACATAAATGAATATATCAAACCATCCATATGGTTTTTAGAAAATATTAAAACCATAATACCATGAAACTTGGACCCTCGAACATGCTGGAATACTTTGACTGCTTATTTAATTAGGGTTCCATGCTTATTAGAAAGATCTAGGCGCCATATTTCGTTTCTTCCAAACCTGGGTGCATCCCAAAATTTGTGCAGATGTCAATTGAAGAACCATTCATAACTCCTCAATTGTTCCTTTCTTTGGAAAACGATTCATGCGAGATCCAATTTGCCATGTTGGGAGAAAAAACCATGTCTTAGAATCTTCATATTATTCTTTATTTGCACACAAATCAAGGGCAAATGTTACTGTCCATAACTTTTATTAATTTTGGCTGAATTATTCCCCCTGATATGGAGGTCCACACGTGCGACTTGGGTGGATTTTGACACATGTGTTCATCTTCTAATGTCGTTGCTGAGAAAACCCATGTTTCTGATTTTTGGCTCAAAGTGTGCGATTATGATAAACAATAACAGGTACCAAAATGGCAATGTTGGTGTAGAAATGATGAACTGCAGTTATGGTACAAGAACACTGATTGTGCTAGTACAAGAATCAGACTTCACAAACCATCATAAGTAAACCATGATATAATCATATTTTAACCACTAAAAAGATATAAAAGACAATGTATTAACCACATTAGAGAACATGCCAAATGATGGCATTTAATTAGGGTTTATGGTGTGTATTAACAACAAAATGCGGGAAAATGTGCAATAATGAATGTTTTTGTATAGTGGAAAACATGGCAAAAGTGGATCTCAACACACCCCCAAACCCAAAAATTTGCATGTCCTCATGTAAACAAGGTTAACTCATGATACTCTGCTTATGAATTTATGTGACATTGTTTATTTGTGTAGGTGTTGGTTCTTGTGGAGTGACACTATGAAAAGTGATTATACTGTCACAGATTGATTTAAAATAGAGAAACAAAATTATCATGAAAATGGACAATCAAGGGATGGGTTATCAAAGGCTGATAGTGAATGGTATGAGTGTGGAGAATGTGAAATGATGGGGATGGTGGTCGTATGAACTTGGACACCTTTATACTATGTATCCTATATTCATTCTAAAACCAAGATTTACATGTGGTTCTTTACTTGAATAGGCAACTGTGACTTCATCCTCTTATTCAAAATCATTCAAATGACTTAGGAATGCTTTATGGTGTATAAGGAGAATAAACTATAGATGTTGCTTTGTTCTTTTATTTGTATACCACATATTTCCTTTTCACTGCTTGGTCTTATTATTAGAGTATAATTTTCATTATGAATGGTGGAGTGAAAATGGAAGGTTTAGTGAGTAGTTGTGATGGTACTTTCTAAGTGGTAATAATATGTAGTGGAGTGTGGAGTAGGTGATATTGGTTATGCATCATGTTTTCC
Source organism: Picea glauca (assembly GCA_000966675.3). Taxonomy (NCBI): domain Eukaryota; kingdom Viridiplantae; phylum Streptophyta; class Pinopsida; order Pinales; family Pinaceae; genus Picea; species Picea glauca. The sequence continues at coordinate 215,995 of JZKD02S0034828.1, forward strand.
AAATTCTTAGTAAATTAAAGAGATTTATACATGTTTTACCTCAAGTTAACTGATGCACGCTGAAGTGGAAACTATGCAAAACATGATGAAAGATATTTGGAAACATGATGTGGACCGTTGAAAACTAAAGATGAGGCAGAGAAAGGTTGAGAACTATTGAAGAGAATGGAAGCCGATCTTCTAGATCTAGAAAAAAAACTGGCTGAGATGAACTAAATATGCTAGAGATGTTGAAGAGAGACTTTGAAGATTTGGAGATCTCTCCCAAACCCAAGAGTTTGCATGTCCTCATGAAAATTTGTTAAGACTGAGTGGCATGCGACTATAAGAAAACAACTGCTGCCAACTTTTGTTGATACCAATTTTGGAGTTGCTAAGAGAAGAAATATGAGAGTTGCTAATGAATTGTCGGCACAAAGTCCATGATTGCTAAGCCTGATCACACAGAGAGAAAATCATAAGATCATATAATAAATTGATCATAACATGAAGTACATCCAATGTCACATTTTGACAATTTAGATTTGAAAATTTTTCGAAGATCACTTATGAATAATCCCCCTCTATGATTGACCAATATAATTCAAGAATAACCCACAAAAATGTACAATCATCTTTTTCGTTCTATAGAAAATATTTATATTTCCTTGATTAAACAAAATCCATCAAAAGATTAGAAACACTTATGTTCAGAGAACCCTGTATAAATTAGAGTAGGGATTTTTTATTCTCCTTTAGGGAGGAAAATAAAAGAGTATTACTAGTCTCAACAAATGAAAACCCCATAGGAAACTAGTCAACCTTTTTCACTCTGAAAAGATTTATAGTCATTGAAGTAATAAAGATAAATTTCGCAGTTGAGTATATTAAGATTATAAGGTCATGATCCCACTCTTAAGATAACACATCTTAGATATAGTATGAATTGGATGATAGGGTATTAAGGTCAACTTAGGGTTATTCTCAAATGGAAAATAGATGGATTTTATTTAACCTTTAGTTCAACCATGCATTCTTCTTCGTAATGATTTACACAAGTATATCTTCATACAGACAAATATATATTAGGCATATCAAAATCAGAACCCATTGCCAACAAGTATCTTCAGTACTCTGATGGGGTAATTTTGACATCTAAGAAATATCCCCCCTAGGCAGAATGCCCCATTTCCCACGAGCTTGTTCATTACCCTGATGGGTTTTCCTAGTCATACCACAAGCTGGTCCCTGCTGACAGCGGACCTATTCAGTATCCTGGAGGGTTAGCCTCTTACACCCATTTTCCATCAGAGGCTCTTGTCCCAAAATTCACCCTTAAGATAAAATTTCATAGGTTTATTTTTCATGGGTGAATGGAGGAGAAACTCTGAAAAACTTTTTACGGGATGGGATGGTATTAGGTTGGAAGATATTCTACAAATTGTCCATAAAATCTTGTTCGCATGAAAAATAGACTTATGTATTTAGATCAGACCAAAGACATATCATGGTTAAATTTACTTAGTGTGTGGTGGATGAGGCCATTATAGAATAACCTAAAGTACCTATAGTCCCTAAGTTCATATTCTTCACATAGGATTATAGTAGTGTTCCCATGGGTAGAAACATCATGTACTCTCCTGCTACTATTTAATAAATATGCTCTACTTAACAACTTTGATATAAGATCAGTCTATACTAGCTACCTACGGGTCTCATAATATGGAATTTTAACTTTATGTAATCCCATAATTAAAAAAAACAGGACTACGAACTACTGCTATAACAAATGGTATGAAATTTTGTATAAAGAAAGGAGAAGAAATATCTAAAAGAAATGAAAATGATTGGTTATTTCAAAAAGTCTTGCGTTTGATATTTGATTTTTTTTCTTTTTATTTTTACCATGTTAATAATTTTCTAAACTGTAAATTCTACTAAGGAAAATAGTTCGTAAAAAACAGTAGGGAAAACTAATAAAAGTTAGAGAACAATTTTAAAACAAAAAAAGTTTAAGGGAGTAATAGGAAATGAAATTCAGTTGTCCCAAAACAGTCTTAGGTAATAAAATATCAAAATAAAAGACAGTTTTTACGAAACAACATAACCAAAATAAATGAAATTACTCCCCTGAAGTCGTGAAGATCTTCTTCCAATCCCGCTGAAAAGAGGATACCTGCAAAACTCCAACAAATCATCATAGCCTGATTTATTTAGAAAACTTGAAAAAAATCTAACTATCATCTTGAAAAAAAATTAAGAATATTGGGGCCAATAGACTCCCTTAAGATTAGTTTCTCAGCCTAATAGTTCTGATTATTGGAAAATATATAAACACGATGTTGCACCAAACTAACAACTATATGCAACATTTATTCATTTATTTATTATCCTACCTTACCTAAGAAAAGACCCATTTTAAAGTATATGGATATTTCCAATGAAACCACATGCGTAACAGAATTATGAATATACTCACATTCAGGTTTGAACGATATACTTTAATAAGTACCCGAACATGAGGAACCAACTGATTCAAATGATAGGATGTGAAGAGTTTTCGAAGAAGAGAGTGGTGGTTCAATCTGGTTATCCTCTGGAACAAATGTTTGATAAATTCATGATGCTATTGGTTCACTTCTTCATTTAGACCACTCTGCATGTCTCCCTGGATCATTCCATGCAAGTCATCTTCTTTCAAATAACTAGTCTCATTAGTGCATAAAGGATCTTCAGAAAGGCATATTACGAACTCCCCGATCTCAGGTTCTAATGTGGTCTCTCCATCAGATGTGGTCCTGTTGGCAGCCAATTCACTTTTTTTTATTATCCTATAAGCTGCCTACACCTATGTCTTGCAAACATCAAGTTTTTCGTCGCCTTTCTCAAATAGACGACATTTTCATTTCTTGCGACATTTATACACTTATTTTCGTTTTGTTTTCACGACTGTAAGCGTGAAAACTTCTCCTTTCAAAGTCACATTTCGATCATTATCTGAACTGTGAATATTTCTTTTGTCATCATGCCTATTGTGCTTACCTTTTATTGATCACTATATGACTGGAAATATCCTTTGATTGGTTCTCATAGTTCGATTGATTGTATGACTTGGTTCTATTAAGTTTGTAAGGTATTGAGCATTTGGATTTGCACTTTATATGACTTGCCTTATCATTTTATGGGAATGCATAGGGGTTATGATTAAATTTTTATATATATATATGTCTTATGATATAATCCTTATGTTAATATTTTCATGACTCTTGGCTTGTCGACTATATGAATATCATTTTGGCAACTTGGTTGAACTTTTGTTTATATGGATCAATACATTGGAGCATAGTTGATTTTGTGTTTTGATTTATATGTCGGATGTTTAAACGTTATGGTATAACATTTGCGCGCATTGGTATACACATTGATTTTATTGGTTGTTCACATGACTTAATGGTTGAACTATTATTATGGAGTGAGAAGCTATGAAAATTGGCGGTTGTACTTGGATAATCAATATTATGCATGGAAGACTCCACCACCTTCGCATGATCACATTAATGTTTATCCCTTTTGCTCGTTCATTGTTGTTGGCTCGGGTAACTCTGATCCTGTGTGTGTTGGTGATTTAAACCCTCCCCTTACCATGTATTCAGCTCCATGGCACCAGTCGTGCGAGTTGAACCCAATGGCAGTCAAGCTCTATTGATGTTTGACAATGCCCGCCAAGATTTGGCAAACAGTGGATGGCTTACCTTCGTGAAACGTTTTGAGGTTTTTAACCTTTGTGTAGCATGACAGTTTGCCATGAACTTTGATGGCTGTCGAGCCAAGGTCGGTGATATTCAGTTAGATATTGATGAAGAGTTTATCAGCTCAGCCATGGGGTTACCTACTTCGGGACAGCGCTGGTTTAAGAATTGCAAGGTCGAAGAAGTTTCGTGGACATTTTTGTTTCAGTCACGCAAAGTCACCTCTTGTGACAGAGGTATGCCCGTAACTATGCTCAAACCACAATGGCACGACTTGTTAATGATAGTCAAGAAGTTTGTGACCTGTGAAGGTCGATACGGGCTTGTGTTCCTTTACCACTTGCGTCTATTGATGATTTTTATAGGGTATCCTCTAAACGTTCCATTCTATTTTCACCGGAGCCTGTATAAGATGTCCAAAACGTTTAAGAGGCACAAGGATGATAACAACATGTTTCACCATGGGCTTATTAAGCTCATTGTTGTTTATCATTTAAATTTGCTTGGTGATAATTGGAAGGCTTTCATCGCCTGTAATGGATTTGAAGACACCGACCCTGTACAGGTTGATAAACCTGTGGTAATTGAAACGAAACCCGAACCGCCCGCACCCTTACATCTCTTACTGCCTAAACCCTCAGTCGAGCCTCCTGTTGACCTACCTGACATTGTAACTAAAAGTGCAGAGGCCATTACAAAGCCTATGAGAAAAATGCCCAAGGAAAACATTGCTGCAAATGCCAAAGGGAAAAGGAATGCCCGGCTCATTTCGAGAATGGCCAGAAACAAGCAGAAACCCTTTACCGAGTATAACCCTATAGTTCTGAGTGAGGATTCTGATTATGATATTGAGAATTTTCTCGCCAGCGAGTACCCCTACTCGCAAGGTTTGTGTCATGAACCCCCTTATGATTTTGTATCAAACCTACCCCCCTGCCTAAAGGACGACCCTAACTACCCGGGTATTAAAGTGCCTTGTGAAACCCTCGGTCATTTGCCCAAACCCTCGCTTGCTCTGTCTAAACCCACACAGTCACCCTGTGACCAATGTAATTCATGGTTAGAACGATATTTTATTGTTGTTACTATACTCCAGTCAAAGATTCAATCACTGGAAGACCAGATTGCATTGCTAACCAGTCAAAAGGCCAAGCTACAAGCGACAGATAAAAAGAAAAAAACAACCAGCTCCATTCTGTTCAAAAACATGGAATCAGCCATGGCTGTTGTAAATTCCAAGCTGGTATAAGCAAGCAGCCTCGTCACTACACAGGTATTGTTTTCACATCGTTTTGTTTTGTAAATAATATAGGTTGATATAATGTTTTCAAATCAGTTTTTAAACAGTTTTGTTCACATATTGAATGGCTTTGTTATATTGCGTGAATTCTATATATAGCTTTGCTTTGAATAAAAAGAAATTTCGATTCGATATACAATCTGATTGTTCCTAGTATAGAAATCAATAGATTTTGATTGGATTTGAGTGATCTTCGCTTGAATTTGATTGATTGGCTTGCCTCGTTAAGGTGACAAAATTAATAGTTTGCCTTCAAATGAATTGGTTTGTATCCGATTTGAAAAGGAAATTTTTTCAGTTTAGAACATAATCATGTTCGGATTTGATTTGGTTATGATCCATATGCTATGGTTGGTAAACAGTTTGATTAAGTTTGATTGTTACGATTTTGCTCGGATTCGATTTCATTATCATTGGTACGCTATGACTGGTAAATGTTTTCGGGAAGATACTTGTTACGATGTTGAGTCGTGTGATGTTCTATCTTTGATTGTTTCCAAGTTAAGGATAATGACTTTGTCTCTTTGATGAAAATGTTACTCTCAAATAACATTCGCGCCCAAATTGGAAATGAATCTGAATCATAACAACTATGTGAAAATCTTAGCTAATCGATTCGCTTTTGTTCTAATTTTGCAAGTTTGTCCTATGAGTCGAGTTCAGATTATAATCGATGCTCTGTATTTTAAATTTGTGAAATGAATTGGTCAAACCCTGATATGATTCGTTTGATTGAAACAATTGTGATCAAAATTAATCGATCCTGTTTACTTACTGTGCAATGATCAACGATCAAAATCTATAACAAACCCTGTTTGATTAATCCTGTTATGATTTTGTTATGAGTCAATTATCGTTTGGATTCGTTCACAGCCTAAATCGCTTGCTATACAGTTATCGTGATAATCCTATTCGATTCACAAGTGTAACGATGTGATTACAATTTGTTTTATTTTCAATTGAATATCAAAACGATCTCATAACAGATGGATTCGATTGGTTGAGAAATGATTACGATTATGTTATATATGATTTCATTTACCCGACTCATGACTATAATCGAAACAGAGTATTGTTATCTCTGTACTCAATTAAATGATGTGTATCATGTTTGAGTTCATAATGGAATAACGGTTTCAATTTATGATTCGTTCTCAAGTAATTATTGGATGTCAATTGAATGGAATTTCTTATAAGATTTAATTTAATTTCAATTCTGATTCTATATCTTATTTTAGACTAGCTACAGAATCAGATGATTCTGTAGCTATGTCTGTAGAATTAGATTTTTATTGTTTTATTAATAAAATATCTCTCTAACTTGTCTATTTCTGACCTGTTTCAGGTGAATTCGAAATTGCATGGGATTTCATGGACAGTTTAGAGGATATTTGGATGTTTTAGTTTCATTTTAATTTCCTAGTTTAGGCAATTTTGGGATATCTCCCAGATTTCATGTAAACAGTTTTATAACTTCCACAGGGAGGTTTTACAATGTGGAAAACCTTTAAATACTTATTATTTTTGTAATAATGATCATCCTCATTCAGGGGAGAACAAGGATATGGATATCTAATAGAGACTGAGACAGAAATTGATGTTCTGCTACAGCTTTAGCTTTTCATAATATCAATCTTTTGTTTCATGTTTATGTTATCAATTTGCATTTGGTTAATGACTACTTTAGCTATCTTAGTCTTTTGCAAATGATATGAATTAATTAATATGATCCATATCTGATTTCTTCCAATATTTAAAAACATAGCAATTACTTGATTCAGTTTGTGAATGACATATTTCTCTTCTTCATTTATTGAATTATTAAGTATAAGTTTTTGCATAACAGGTTTCCCTAATTGCAGAGATTTATAAATCATATAATTGTTATGATTTTTTATGTCTTGTTTGTCCTATAAACAAACTTAAAGAGCATCACAACTATCGTTTACGAGAAGCTTCTGGATTATTCGGTGTGAGTTTCCTTCCTCCGATCAGCTTCGAAGATCATCATACACAGGACAAATCTGGAGCGTTTCCAGTTCTGTTTGTTGTTTATTTGTTTAGTTTATTTGGATATATGTGTAGTTAGTATATTAGATTGTTTAATTTCAGTAAGTTTAATTTCTTGTTCATAAAATCAAAAAATCAACAAAAATATCTTTCTCTGTCTTAGGGCAGGATGCAAATGAGTTTTCCAGGTTTTATTTAAATCTGTATTTTGTAGATATTGTGTATTTTGTGAATAAGTTATATTGCAGTTAGTAATTAAAAAGTTAGTTAGAATTAGTATAGTAGTAACTAGTAGATTGTGTTTATAGAATAATTAGTTTTAGTTAGTTTGTTTAATGGTTAGTTTTAATTAGATTAGATTATTAGTTAGTTTTATTTATTGTTAGTTAGTTTAGTTAGTTTTATTTAGTTTTAGTTAGTTTTAGTTAGATTAGTTAGTTTAGATTAGTTCTCTCTTTGTTTTTTTAGGACCTTAGATCGGCTAACGGAGCCGCTAAACCTGTCAGGATGGTTCATTCCAAACAGCTTGGGTTATTAGACAACCCCAGACCGGTTCCACTCTCTCAGTTAACGGACGGTCGATTTCGCCCGTCAACAAATGGCGCTAGAAGGAGGGCCTGAACTTAATTAATGGCACGAGGCGGTCGCAAGACTCCTCCCCCCCCTAATCGCTCACCTATATTGACTAGAAGATGTTCACACGATAATATTCCCTTTCAAACAACAACTACTTCAACCCAAGATCCGAGGATCACAGTTCAGCCAGCAACCCCTAATCCTACAGGTGGTGACATACAAGAGATTGTCCATCAATCTCTTATTAAAACACATAGTGCCTTAGCTCGTCTTAGGCAACCAAACCATCCGTGGGGTCAACCTTTAGACTTCTCTGATATCAGATAACAATTAGGTGACACTAACCTCACTGTGAATCCCACAGATCCAATCACAAATCCTACTGCAGGAGGATCTGGGATACCTCCTTCACCACCTCCATCATCTCCCTCCTCTTCTGGAGGATATTCTTCTGACGAAGGAAATTCATCTTCTTAGCCTTCCACACCCACTACCCGAATGGAAAATCAGAACAATCCTGCTAGACCCTGGCTTGATCAGGATATTGTAGCTGTACCTGGAGCTCAGCACCCTTTACCTAAAAACCCAGAGAAATGGCTTCCCAAGTTTGATCCCTACTCAAAACAGATAACTGAAGATCATATTAAAAAATTTATGTTATCCATTAGACTCTGCAATGTTGAACATGAAGACGTTGTCTGTAGGTTGTTTCCTTATACTTTTGAGGGTAATGCATCCACTTGGTACTTTTCCCAACAACCCCATACCATCGTGTCTTGGGAAAAGTTTGAGTCATGCTTTTTGGAAACATTCGGAGATGGTAAACCTCCAGAAGTCCTGGTCATGGATCTTTCAAGCTTAAAAATGAACTCGAAAGAAAAAGTTAAATAATTTAATCAAAGATTCTTAACACTTAAAAACAGAAGCCCTACAGATTCTATGCCTGCCGAGAGTCTTATAATAGCTTACTACACTAAAGATTTACATCAAAGTATAGTTGTTTGGGTTAAAAGATATAAGAAATCCACATTGTTAGAAGCCTTCGAGGAGGCCATCTAGATTGAAAAAGACATACTTAGTCTTAAGGACTCTTCTAGCAATGAAACTGAAACTAGTTCTTCTACCAAAAAGAAGATTGAAATTCTCCCCAGACCTACTCAAAGTAAAACACAACCTGAAAACTCTAATTTGGAAAATTTAACTAAAGTTGTTCAGAAACTGTCGAATCAAGTTATAGACTTAAAAAGGTCAACCGAAGAATCTTCTGCGAGTAAAGGACCCTACAAGCCCCCTTTCCGAAAGCCTTTTCCTACCAACCGACCTAATCCAAACCTCGAAGGCTTAAATCTAGAAAGTTTGCAATGTGCTCTTCAAACAATTCTAGAAGCCCAAGATAACTTGATGCCTCCTGAGATTCCTGAGGAGATAGTTGAACAAGAGACAGTTCAAGAAGAAGAGTCATCTCCAAACATCTTTGGACACTTCTCGGATGGTATATTTCAAGCGAAATTCGAGACAGTTCATCCTTATAATACTAGGAGTAAGACAACAAATAAACCGTCTTCTACCGAAAACACTACAACTTTGCCCCCAAAGCCATCTAAATCAACTGAGCCTAAATAGAGTAATGTGAACCCCAACTTAGATTATGATGTTGTTGAAGATCTTAAAAATTTAAGGGCTAACATTTCCATTTATGAGTTGTTGAAGTTTCCATTTTTGTTACAAAAAATGCTGCAAAATATTTCAGAGAACAGAAATAATGGTAATTCAAGTGGTAACAAGGTTGTGCAAAGCAAAGTTCCGCAGAAGACTTCCACTAAAAATAATCCTGATTCTCAAGATAAAGGAAGCCTTCCTGTAAATAATGTAAATAATGTAAATAATGTAAATAATGTAGATAAAGTAGCATTAGAAATTGCGAGTAAGAAGCCACAAGCTATTACTCCTAGCACTCGCAAGAATGTACCTCCATTTCTTTTAACTTTCGAGATTTTCAACAGAAATGTGCATAATTGTATGGTGGACTCAAGAGCGTCATCCAATGTGATGCCTTGGTCTGTCTGCCAAAAGATTAACGTTGAATTGGAACCATCTACTTTAAAAATCATACAACTTGATCGGACCAATGTTAAAGTTTTAGGCAAACTAAAAATTTATTGATTAGATTATCGTCTAACCCCAAGGTTCATCAGGTTATTTATATAATTATTGTGGATATTCCAAAAGCGTATGGTTTGTTTTTAAGTAGGGATTGGTCGGAGCAGCTACACGGTTACTTTGCAACAGACTGGTCTCACTTATGGATCCCAGAGAACGGTAAGCCTAACAAGACCAGGGTGAATCGTGAGCGCTACCTTAAGTTCACGGTCACAGATTTGAACGATCCCAACGAACCATATACACCTTCTGCTGATTCACCCGAAGTACAAGGGATGGACACCTTCATCGGCAATTTCATGGCTAAGGCTTCACCTATCATTAATCCAAAACAGCAGTCTGAGATCGTAGCATATACGCAACCAACAGCTTCTATGAAACAGTACCATGAGCCCGAAGGAAACCAAATTTGGTCTCTATATTTCGACGGTTCTAAGTATAAAGAAGGAGCTGGTGCAGGCTACATGATTATCGATCCGGCAGGTAACAAGACATTAATGGCTTGTAGACTAGAATTTGAATGTACTAACAATACTGCAGAATATGAGGCTTTACTGCAAGGTCTCAGAAAAGCTCTGGATA
>JZKD02S0034828.1:261489-283788 GCA_000966675.3 Picea glauca
GTTGGAGACTCTTTGTCTCTATTCTTCAACAATCGAGAATGAAGGTTACTCTCCTTCTTCTCTGCTATCACTCACTCTGTATTTTTGTTCCAGAGTTCTTCCGATCTCTTTCCTGCGATCTCTGTCATGACTAGCCCCTCCCACACCTCTTTCCTGCCTTTTCTTTCCTGACGAGGTTGCGTGTGGCACGAAATTCCCCACGGTGGTCAGGTTTGAGGCTTCCACAGATGGGAGGTTCATCCCCCATCCCTCATTAACTCATGAGGATTCTCTTCACCTACCAACCTGGCGAGTAATTCATTTCGGGGCCAGTGAGACGCTCTTGGTTCTCTGGGCCAATGAAGACCAAATACGGTTTGGTTCGATGGAAGTTAATGCCACCATTCCAGGTGCCTTCCACCATCTTTCTTCATCCATCATGGCATCTTTGTCAGCACATTCCCCTCTCAGTATTCATATATATATATATATATATATATATATATATATATATATATATATTCATAACATTATTTACATTCATGGACCTTTTACTAAGGTCCATTCAAATAACATTCACATCTTTTGAGTTTGCCATATTTCTTGGCTAGCATAATTATTTTTACAGACTGGAAGAAACAGGGTGTTACACTTACCCTACCATGTGGCTTTCCAAATCCACGTGGAGTATTCTAAATATAACATCAAAAAAGTGGTCGTTGATGAAGGTGTTGCCACTTGTGTGACATCCTTAATCTATTGGAAATATATCGGTTATCCAACCCTTTCAAAGTTGTCGACCATGTTGACTGCATTCGACGGTCATTCCTTCTGCCCTCATGGCATTCTCCCTGCCTTTCAAGTCCAGTTAGGTGGGAAGATGGTAGAGGTGGAAGTAGAGGTAGTTGATGCACCTCTCGATTATAACCTGTTACTAGGTCGCAATTGGACTTATACTATGGTCATCGTCGTATCGTCTATTTTCCGCATGCTTTGTTTTCCTCACCAGGGGGATATTGTGATGATTGACCAATTATCCTTTGCATACTCTAGCCTGAACGCATCTGTTGGACCGTCGATCCCTATGGTCGACAATTCTCAGCCGGAAACTGAGAATATCAATGTCGGAATGTATTATTACCTCATGGGTACTTTCGACTTCTTAGCACTGACTCACCACATTTACGCCATGTCCAGTATGCCCTCTTTAGTAGAGCGGTCCATCCCTTTCCGCACTTCTTATTTTAGTGACCCTTGGACCCTACCTTCTCCGAATTAATCGATTGAAGGTCAGTCGCATGTTGGCATGGCTATGCCACTATCGGTAGAAAATATTGCATATCAAGCTATCCTTGACTCTTTTGTCGATCCCGATCGTGTTCCCTCGCAGACGGTCGAGTAGGATCCAGTTCTTAGGCCAATGTGGGTCACTTCGTTATCTTGTTCACATGATTTATTGGATGAGACTTTGCCTTCAGATGAAGCCATCCTTAAAGCCATGAATGTTTCTGAGAGACCTTGGGATGATATGCATCATCGATCTTATTTTATCCCAAGTCTTGAAAGAATTGAGAAAGATGATTTTAGATCTACCCAGAGTGAGATAGTCGATCATGTCGTAGTTCCACTTGATATACATGGAATTTATGTCGAAGGGAATATGGCGAGTATTTATCCTACTATACAAATCAATATCTCTCGTACCCCTGGCAAGATCGAAAATGTAAATATAGGTGCAGATTGTTTGCCAGAAGAGATTATAATCTACACCAACCTCTTCAAAGAATTTTGAGACGTATTCTCTTGGGCATATGAAGAGATGCCAAGGATCGACCCCCGTATTGCCGAACGTGAGATTAGGACTTACCTAGATGCTAAACTCGTTCGACAACGTCTTAGAGCTATTAATCCTAGGAAGGCCCCCACTATTAAGGCAGAGGTAGAAAAGCTACTTAATGTCGGCTTTATCTACCCGGTTCCCTTGACCGAATGAAAATTCAACCTCGTTCCCGTGAATAAAAAGCAAGGAACCATCTGTGTGTGTATGGACTTTCACAACCTAAACAAGGCTTGTCCTAAAGATAACTTCCCCACGCCTTTCATTTATCAAATTCTCGATGAGTGTGCAGGAAGTGAAATATTTTATCTTATGGACAAATTTTTAGGCTATAACCAAATCCAGATCAAACCCAAAGACCAACATAAGACAACATTCATATGTCCTTGGGGCACGTTTGCATACCAGAAAATGCCTTTCAACCTGAAAAACGCCGAATAAACCTTCCAATGAGCCATGACTTTTGCTTTTAATGATCTCAAACACATAGTCGAAGCTTACCTAGATGATCTTGCTACTCACTCTCGCAAGAGAGTGGATCATGCTACGCACCTTCGAATGGTTTTTGAAAGATTTCGCTACTATAGAATCTGACTCAATCCTCATAAATGCATATTTTGTGTTAGATATGGCAGTCTCTTAGGATTCTTAGTCTCCGAGACAAGGATCATGGTAGATGCACTTAAGTTTGAGGCAATTCTTCAGTTGCCTCCCCCGCACACGATTAGACAGCTTCAAGGTTTACAGGGGAAAGCTAACTTTTTTCATCGGTTTATTGTGAATTATGCCAATATCACTAAGGGTTTCATGTGCCTATTGAATAAAGACACCCCGTTTATCTAGGATGAGCGAGCCCAGTAGTCTTTTGAGAGCCTTGGTATCGGCCCCTCTTCTGAAATATCTTGATTACAACAGAGATTACTTCTTGTATATCATCGCGTCTAAAGAGACCATTGGTATGGTTCTAGTTTAGAAGGATGATGAGCTCCGCGAGCACGTCATCTACTATCTCAATCAAAATTTATTCGGTCTTGAACGTAATTACTTGCACGTTGAAAAGATAGCTTTCATTGTCGTCCACGCAGTCCAACGTTTATGAAACTATATATTGCTTTGCAAAACTATTGTGGTTGTTGATGTTAATCCATTTCAATACGTCCTCACTAGACGTATCATAGGCCTAAAATATAATAAATGGATTGTCATCTTACAGGAATTTGATCTCTAATTTGCTTCAGCCAAGTCCGAGAAATCACTAATTTTTGTAGAGTTAATATCCAATTTCCCACGATTAGACGAAGATGTCATTCATGTCGATTCGTTCGTAGATGAACACATTTTCCTCGTCTCGTCATCCGACCCCTGGCATGGAGATATTGTTTTATATCTTCAAACCTTGAAGTTTTCTCAACATCTCTCGTGAGATGATCGACGACATGTTAGATACCAAGGCAAAAAGTATACAATCGTCGGTGAAACTTTGTATCGTCGAGGAATAGATAGTATCTTACATCATTGCTTAACTCACGAGGAAGCCAAGTTAGTCCTTAATGATTTCCACAAAGGGGCTTGTGGTGGTCATCTATTCGGGCTTGCGACAACCCAAAAAATATTGCGAGATGGTTACTTATGGCCCACCATATTTAAAGATTGTATTGAAGCAGTTAATAAGTGTCACCCCTGCCAGGTGTTCACTCGAAAAATGAGCTCGCACCCAACCCCTCTTCACCCAGTCATTATCGTCGATCCCTTCACCAAGTGGGGAGCAGATTTCGTTGATTGCAACCCAACTTCAGCTGGGGGGCATCAACACATTATCGTGGTTGTCGACTAATTCACCAAGTGGACCGAAGCCATGCCTACCGTGAAATACAATGGGAAGACTGCAACATTTTTTGTATTCAACCAAATTATCGTCTGGTTCGGTATCCCGAGTGAGATTGTCACTGATCATGGCAGTCATTTTCAAAATGAAATGCTGATAGAACTAGTGTCTAAGATGGGGTTTAAACATGATCACTTGTCTCCTTATTATCCCTAGGAAAATGGGCAAGTAGAGGTCATCAATAAGTCTCTCAAGACCATCTTGCAAAAAAATGTCAGTCGGAGCAATTCCAACTGGCACATCATGTTATATCCCACACTTTGGGCATATCGAACCTCGGTTAAGACTGCCACTATTTTTTATCCTTTTCAGTTAGTACATGGTGTGGAGTTGATACTTCCCGTTGAATGTGAAATCCCTTCTCTCAAATTGGCAGTTGAGCTCCTACCTAACACTTCGGATTTGGAGCGACGCCTTGTACACCTAGAGAGTCTTGACGAGCAACATATGGACGCCTTTACGACTATCGAGGAAAATAAGAAACGTGTCAAGGTTCAGTATGATAAGTCTGTCTGTCCCTGGTTGTATGCTGAGGGTAACCTGGTCCTCTTGTATGACCAAGCCAAAGAACCACTAGGGGCAGGCAAGTTTAAACCCATGTGGCACGATCCTTATATCATGCGACGTGTTAAAGAAAAAAGAGCCTACGAGTTGGAATATTATGAAGGGAATAAATTGGTTGAGCCCAGAAATGGGCTCTACTTAAAAAGGTATTATGCTTGAGCCCTAGGCTTGGGTGAAACCCTTTGTATACTAATGTAAATTTAGTGCATATACACCTTTTCCCCTTTTTTGTCTTTGGCTTTCTTATCAAGTTTTCCCTTTTGTTGGCAGATGTCAACGAAGTCTTTGGTGTACATAGGATTCACAGATAGAACCAGTCGTCATACATAGAACTTATCTTCCGCTGCTTGGGTGATTTACTTGCTCGAGGGCCTGCTGGTGTCTTCAGGTGGCGTGTGCCTAGGGCCATCCATGAATAATGTGGTCGAATATAGCACCATCATAGAATTATTGTGTGATGCTATCTCACATGGTATTCTCTCTATAGAGGTGCACCTAGATTCTCAGTTAGTCGTATGTCAGTTGAACGGTCATTACCATGTGCGTGATCTGACATTACTTCGTCGATTCCTACGGGTACGTCTTTTAGAATGACAATTTGATTTTATTACATACTTTAACATTCCTAGAAGTTCTAATCATGTATCTGATGCCTACTCTAATTATGTTTTGAATTGGAATTTGTCACATTAATAAATCCAAGAAAACCATTAAATCAATGTACCTAATGTAAGATATAAGTACAGCCAAAGATCCCTCTTTGTATATTTCCAAAAAATATGGTGTTTTATATTACAAAATCTAGGCTAAAACCCTCAAAAATACAGAGACAGTCGATATACATGTCCCATGACATCTACGCCTATGGCACCGGATGAGTCTCGTGATAGAAAACCACGGCGTTGGTGAGATGTCGGAAGAGACATACCCATGCTCTAGGTATAGCAACAACCTACCTCTGCATGGCTTCAGGTATATCCTCCACCTAAACCATAGGAATCCTCTGTGTCAAACGTGACAGGTTGCCCTGCACGTTCTGAAGGACTCTCTTTGCCTCTCCTCCCACTGCCTCATCTCCCCGGTACCTCCACCTATGTCATAGGAATCCCTCTGGTCGTTGCGGACCCACGTCTGCAACCACGCAGGTATCGAGTTAATATTTAAAAACACCATCCAAAAAATATTTTTTTTCTTTTAAATACAAAAATACAAAAAATGAAATATATAAAAAATATTGTTTACCTATGGCACCATAGGCGGCTCCTGGTGGAAGAAACATTTAGGATCACCTCTGAAATCAATTCTCGCATAGGGATAGTCATCCAGAGCTATCATTTGTCTCCTCCACCAAAAGAAAAAATCATCATTGTAGGGTGTCGCCACCCTACCTCCCCCCTGTCGTCTCATGACCTCGATCCATCATGCCATAGCTGGATTACGTGTCCCTCTAGGAATGATCTCCACTCTAGGTCCCAGGATTGGGATCCTCTTGAAAAAGAAGCTACAAAGGATAGAGGCAAACCCAAATTTTTTATTTGCACCCTGCTTACACTCTGTCAGCTGACCTTTCATATTGGTCAGCAGTGAGGTACACCAATCGTACACGGTAGGTCTCGCACACTCCAGTGCATAAAACATAAGCGGTCTCAATGCTTGATGTAGCAAGGCCGACCCTATGATCCTGGTAATCATGAGCACAATAATCTTCAGGCTAAGGTTACCTATAGCCCGGATAGGGATTTGAATTCCCACCATGGGAGTCCCTGCAACACAGTGGACCTCGATGTATTGTTTGACCTTCATCCCACTCCCGGCCCCACATGTCTTGATGTCCATGACCTCTCCTCGATGTGAAAGTCTTGTCAAGGAGTAGATGTCCTCTACTTCAATCCTTAATGGTTGTCCATCAAGGATAAAGCTCTCGCTATCTGGATCCCAATTGCCCACCAGCATTTCCAATAACCTCACTTGGGCCCTCATTCCTTTGAGAGCCCAAAACTTGTATAAACCACATATTTTTAATGCTTCTTGAGCCACTGGATCCCGATCCACTACTACATCTACCTCCTCATGCTCTCTCTCCCTCCACTCCAACACCATCCTGCAAAAATCAAATCAATTTTTGAGTTAAAAGCTTATTTTTTTCCATTTTGCGCAAGTATACATGAGTTATCCAAGAACAGTCACAGGTAGGGCCTGATATATGATCCCTATAGTTCACACAGGAGCGTATATCTGGTAATATATGCGACATATTAGTAGAAACCCGTGTATACAAAAAAACTCAATTTGCGCCCTTAAAAACTAAAAAAATGGAGCCTAATTCAAAATTGTAAACCATTAAATTTGAAGAGGATGGGATGAAGAGTTACCTGGTCTAGACGATTTGCGATTCTGTTGCTTATTGCTCCCGCAATCATTGTTTGAATTCTGGAGGTATGTTAGTCCAAATTGCACTATTTTGGGTGAAAATGAAAATAACATAGTAAATTTTGATTTTATTACTATTTATAAAACATTTTTACCCATTTGATATAGTTTTATGCTATTATTTTGTCTATGGACTAATTCAAAAATGGTTTTAAGCTGGTTTTTGTAGTTTTGACTCAATTTTCTTACAGATTTCAACGCCATGGTTGGTCATTCGTCTCCTCAGGTAGGTATATTCATAACCTATCATATAGGATAGGTTGTTATCGGACTAATCGATAGGTGCGGACACTAACAGATCTCCCTAGATCCACTTGGATCTAGAACAAAACAAGACAGGACATGACTCTTTCCCTAAGTTTTGACCATTGAATTAGCTAGTAGGAAGGAACAAGTAACATACCTTAGTATTGATTCCTGGGGTCTTTGTTTCTCCCACTTCACTCTGGTGCTCTCGTGAGGTCAATACCAAGACAACACAAACCAACCAAAGTGAAGATAGCAAAATATATTCAACTGTTAACTTATGTGTATGATCAAGGAATTACACAATAAAGTGAGAATAGCTTTATGGGAAAGGGACATACCACTGTATCATATTAATTGAAAGTAAAGATTATAACCTAATAGCCTTGATGTCACAATCTTCCTTTCAATGGCTCTTGGCTCCAACACACACACTTTCTCAATCCTTGCATGAAGAAGATCAAATCCTCTTGATAGACTTGCTAGAGTCTCCAAGCTGTTGTTCAAGCTAAGTCCTTCACACAATTCTTTCACCAATTCTCCAATGAATCTTGCTTAACCTTTTCCATGAGAATTCCCTCAATATATAGGAGAGAATGAGATAGTTACTTAGATAAGAATGATCCCAAAATATCAGGGAATCCAGTACAAGGATAACCATTCGAATGCCAACACATTCTTCTAGAAGATTCCCTTCTAGAAACATCGAGAATTCATCTTTTTCCATGCTTTAGGAAGAGTTCGCACCCTGTCTATTCAACATAGTGCGAGAAGTTCACACCCCAGCTTAAGGTAGCCTGCGAGAATCAGGCATTCTCTCACCCTAGGATACTAGCAGCCTGCGAACCCCCTTCAAAAATGAGTTTTTTGGGAAGAGATGAAAGTAACTTTTCTCAGGAGAAAGTTCTTATGAAGAGCCCGAGTACACCATCATCAATACATCATCATGACGACCAAAATCATGGGTAATAGAATGCCCCCCAAAGTATGAGGTTGGAATCAGTGATAGCCGAAAGACTTTGTAAGCTACATGTGTGTGTCAGAAACCAGGAGAACACCTAATCGGAAACCTGCAAACACCCAAGCATCTGCAGAATATCATATATATCAATTCTGAGGTAGGCATTCCCATACTCAGATCACAGACTAATGACATCATAGACATGGGTCATGGCCACCAATCATACACTGTGGATCCATGCCGTCAAAATATAGCATAACCACCAGGAATACACTGTGGATCTATGCGAAAAATTTCAAATTGAGACGACATAGCCACGAGACATACACAATGGATCTATGTGTCACATATTATACATACTTCATCACAACCTAGACAAAGAGATGATATCCAGGGTCTTCAATCTCGTCTCCCAAAGTACGAATCTAACCATGTGATTACATGTGTTGAAGTCGAACATGGTAGAAACCACTTGATTACCGATCATTGATGAAACTGTTAACAAGTGAGAGGAAAATCACCATTGATGTCAATGACTCCCAAGGTACTCTAGTACAATCCATCGAGTGTGAATGAATGAGTTGAAGTCGAACATTCGAGGGAATCTTTCGATCAGGGGTCAATGATGTAAACCCACTGTCGAAAGCGAGGAAACCTGTCATTGAGGCATGCAAGCTCCAAGGTACCAAATAATTTCTAAGTCTTGATTCTGGATAATGAGCTATAGTCGATAGAACAAAACTCGTCACAGGAGGGCCTTGATGTATCCCCCATCAATGACATGAAATGAGTACCAGATTTTGAAGGTGAAACAGAGTATGATGCAAGTTGGACTAGACACAGGGAAGGCCGACACGGAGAGAATGGACAACTACAGATGGCCGACTCAATAGAGGTTTTCGATGGACTTCTCTTGAACATATGAATTACATGACCAATGATTTGGTAGCATTGACTCAAAGACGACACAGGGAATGACCTTGTAGCAAATCGAATGAGAGACAAATGGATTTCCCAAACCAGCTTCAAATGATAAATAAGGGGTGTCATGTTCAAGAGTGACACTTACTACCAATTAATACGAGGATGATAACATATCCCTTTCCCAAATTTTCCCCCACCATTTCTGGCAAGTACCTCTTTATTTTTACGCAAGCTTGAGGAGGATAACATATGCTTGTTGATATAATCATATCCTTCGGATAAGTCCTTCAGAGTATGTTTAACGAACCCTAAGAAGGAGTGGTTCGGTCCCATTACGGGTCTGTCAATGTTTGTTTAATGAGTCCAGAGATAGAAAACTCCAAGGTTTTTCATGATTATAGAGTTTGGAAAAACACTTAAAAGAGAACTATCTCAGTTCATTTTTCGTAGCATAGTCCGATGAGACCAAAAAAGAGATAAATTATCGCTCATCAGACGCTTACTTCATATACTTTATCGAGCGTGAAAATAGCAAGGTCGCTCGGCTATCTTTTCATGTTTAGAGAGTCTGAAAAGAGATTAAAGAGGACTCCAGGGGGGTTCCTTTTTCGTATAACCTTGTTGAGCCCGAAAAAGTGATAAAAGTATGCTCGATCATGTTCTCATGTATTTTCGAGCGCAAGAACGGACAAAGACCACACTCGAGGTTTTATACAAAAACCATAAAAAACAATCAAAACATGCGATGGAAAAGGAAAAATTATGTCCGCATCCCGGTACATGACCATCAAAGTCATTACGCCTGCAAAAGTTACACTCAAAAGGACATTAGGAATTAGGGTTTAATAGATAAATAATCATAAAAATCCAAATAACATGGTAAAAGACAATAAAAATGAGTAAAAACTCTTTTTACCATATCATGTTCACATTTCCACTATTTGAGCTCAAAAACGCCTCTTTTACCCTCGAAGTTCGGCATCAGATTGCGGGAGTTACGAGCGTCCATTCATCGAGCCGTCAGCGGAAGTGAGGTAGGATCTTTGTCCTCTACTCTTTCATGGTTCAATTTTGCATTTCCATTGGTTAATGATTTTATAATCCCTACTTGTGCTCAGCCATTCTCGCAGGTGGGCTACACAGGACTTGCAAGAATGGGTGATTCTCGCAGGTGAGCCCATAGCAGCCTGCGAGGTTCTCGCACTGTGCCCAAAGGGCACCTACGAGAACCGCAAATCACAAAAAAATTTTAAATTTTACTCAATGAAAAAGGAACCAATTAATGAATAGAGTTGCTAATCTTCTCTTTGTGCTTTCTATGCAGGTAATTGGCCATCAAAATGGTTCTTGAATGGTGCGAAAGGGAGAACGAAGAAGACAATGCTATTTCCAAAAATCATCCACCTACTATTGTTGCTTTGAGAAACTATGGCCTTCTGAAGTACTTTCGTATCCCGGGAACAAGGGCCCAAGTCAGGTCATTAGAGTACCTTGTGCGTATGTGGGATCCCGATCAGCAGGTATTTCATGTGGGGGTCCACACACTGTCCTTAGATATTGAGGACATTTACTTTTTGACTGGACTATCACGACATGGGCACTATGTGAGCCTGACTGGTGGCAGAGGTGGTGGGTTTCCCATGAGTGAGTATTGTCGTTTACACTGTGCTCCCGAGACAGAGAGAAAGAAAGGAAAAGTAGCTATTTGGGGGGTATGATATTTGACCCTTCGTACTATCCTATTCACCATAGCTCAGATGGCTGGGAGTTCTGCTCCTCACATGGCACTACAGAGTTACTTCCAGTATGCCATCGAGTGTACTGAACCTTGGGTTTTCAACTGGGTAGATGTTGTGCTTCGTAGTATAAAAAAGCAGTTGACCAAATGCAGACGAGGCGACCTGAAGCAATTCGGGTATGGATCTTTGTTACTGTCCTTCTTCCTTGAGAGGGTTCCATTACTGAGACTGCAGGTTGAGTGGAATTTACCAGCTCCCAGGGATGCAAGGATGTTGATATGGTGTTAGCTCATGGCCTGGCACGTAGCTGGACCGATCATCAAGTATGATGATACCTTTTTTTACTGGCTTCAACCACAGATGTTGATGGTTGACGATTATGCTTATGTCAGGTTGGATTTTCGAGGAGATCTGGACTTAGTACTGCCAGAGGATGATCAGTGGGGGGAACTTGGCAAGAAGTACACACATTTTTCTTTTTAAATGTTTTTGTGAATTTTAATCATATCCAAATGTTTTTTTTATATGTTCATCCTGTTAGCGTTAGAAGTCACTCCTGGATTGCTTGCAGGAGCAGAGCCCAACGCCCATCAGTTTTATGTCACGGTTTGTTTATGAAGGGTGATCAAATGGCGATAACGGCTCTAGGAGGTATCACTCTAACTCAGGGACTGAGTCTGGTTCATAAGGACAGAGGAGGTCTGGAATCCTAACTTTAGCCAGTGGGTTGATTTAAACATGAACAGGTGGAAGACTTAGGAGAAAGTGGACAAACAGCTCTGGGCATCAGGCTTGCAGCAGTTTGCAGAAGAAAAACTCTGAAAACAGGATCCTTCTGGTTCAGGGCTTCAAGAAGCTGAAAGAGGACTTGACTGGATCCTCCAATTCCAAGTCATTCAGCGCTAAGAGAATTACAGGGACTGATTAGAGGCTTCATAACTATTACAGTGATCCATTACAACATCATCCTATAATAGTTACAGCTCGACTGGATCCTCCAATTCCAAGCTGCTCTAATATAGTGTAAACAAATATATGATAGAAACTGGCATTCATAAGGAAAGAAGTCCCCAAAGCTCATACATAACCAGAACAACAATGCTTTATTAAAATTTTACAACCAGGGAGCTCTGCTCAACCATCGATCCCTCACATAATGGAAAAAATGCCTACATATACTTTCAGCCAAAATCCGCCTGGCAACAGTATCTCAGGACTTTTAATGGGGGGGTCGTTTCCTCAATCAAATCTGTCCTCTGGACTCCTGTCATATGCTTCTTCAATTCAGCATGGCTCGCGCCAGGGGGTAGCTGAGCCTCCTTTAATGTTTGAATTGGCGTGCTCAGGCTCTCATGGCGAGTTGAAGACTCGGTGTGACCTTTCTGCAGAGAATCGGTACAAAGGGACCCGCCTGGGTAAACTTCGGCCGGAACCTCCATACTCTGCAATAAATGGGTGACGCGAGGCTTCACCTACCTTCCTTATCCTTTTCTGCTGAGCCGAAACGGCTCCTTGAATTCCCTTGGGAAACGCTACTGCAACAACCTGATCCATAGGTCCTTTCCAATCCCTTCACGGCCTTCAGCACCTGACCGTGGTCATCCCTGACTCTGTATCGGGGATCGATATTACGCGATTCCTGTTATCTGGTGCATGGGACTTTCATATCCCCGATCCCCGACTCTGCAGGATATCTCGCCACGTGCCACGGCTAACGGATGGCTCTGATTCAGTCGGGAAATCGCGCATCGCGATTTACCCATGTAAGAGCTCTTTGCCTTTAGAAACTCTGATCCTCCGATGGACTGAAATCCCGACTTTCCTTTTGATGTCTGACATGCATCCTGCCAAAATCAACGGCGAGGATCCCATCGGTCTTTCGAGACTTGAAAAGTCTCGGCCGTCTCTCCCTTTAAAATCCCGATACCAGAATTGTTACTAACACATCCAAAGACTAAATAGAAAATTCATTTTCATGACATAGATTTTGGACCTTATCGACCTCCTGATACTTCTCCCATTCAGTGGCGAGGAGAGGTAGTGACAGCACCACAATATGCCGAGGATTATCAAGTAGTGGAACAAAATATAGAGGGCTTGACCGCAGATATTCCAGACATGCCTCTTGAAGAGGTTCCACGACGCAATCAGCGTCATACTATAGGATTGTCAGGATCCATGAGTCGACTTCTCCATAGAGTTGCCTGGGCAGTCATTTTTTACCATGAATGTCATCCATGACGTCACTTTGTAGAAGCTATGAGCTTCATATTTTGACATTTTAGTCTTCGGACAAAACTTTTTTGTAAAAAACTATTTTGATCGTTATATATACAGACGGATTCTAACGGTTTATCATGTGTTGTGTGAATATTGATGTAATTGATTTATAAATGATTCAAATGTCTGTCTAATACATAGTTAGCCAATGCATCTGTTAATGTATTTAGAAATCTAGGAATATGTTGATATTCAATGTAATCAAAGTAACGTTCCAAGAGGCGAATTCGCAAATACACCCGTAACAAAGTAGGACTTCGAATAGTATAGACATTACTCAACTGTAGTACTACAAGTTGCGAATCGAGTCGCACAACCAAATGACGGATTCCGAGCGAGATAGCATCAACCAATAATTCAATAACGGCACTATACTCTGCAATGTTGTTGGTCGCACGGTTGAGACACAAACCTCGTAACGAGACAAGTTTGTTTGTAGGGGCATAAATTGCCCACACAGCGGAAGGAAGGTTCTGAGTACTACAGCTAGTTCCATCAGCGAAGCCAATATAGGGTAACGAAGACTCTGACATCTGGAAATCAAACACAACGTCACATAAGGGCAGAGACCAGATAACGACAAAAGAAAGCTATAGTAACACACAAGAAGTATGATACAGTAAAAATACAAGTACTCGTGCACAGATGATTTTATGCATAGTACTTCTTCAAGTACAACCCGTTCTTGGGTTCACTCAAAGGGATACCATCATAATCTACTAACTCATAAGCCCCTTTTTCCAAAATTCGTCGAACAATATAAGGACCATGCCACATGGCTTCGAATTTCCCAGCTCCTAACATATCTCGATATTGTTCATAGAGAATAACAAGATCACCTTCGGAGAAAATGCGAGGCTTGACATGCTTGTTGTATTGGGCCTTGACACGCTTTTTCTGAGCTTCTATGACTAGGGTGGCATCGCGTCGAGTTTTGTCTAATCGCATAAGATACAATAGACATTCTTCCTTAGCAGAAGTGTTGGGTAGGAGTTCAACAGCTAGTTTTAAAGAGGGTATCTTGCATTCAATCAAGAGAATGGATTCCACACCATAGACTAACTGGAAAGGTGTAAACCCAGTAGCGGACTTGACCGATGTTCGATACACCCACAATTTCGAAAGAAACATTGTGTGCCAACTTGTTTTATGAATCCCTATCATTCATCGGAGCATAGTTTTGAGAACTTTGTTAATCGCTTCAACTTGGCCATTGGCTTGTGGGTAATAGGGCGTTGAGTTATCATGGCAAAGACCCAACTTTTCAGTAATTTTGGACATCATAAAATTCCTAAAGTGGCTACCGTGATCAGTGACGATATCTTGGGGAACACCAAAATGAGCTATGACGTGATTAAAAAGGAATAATGTTGAGGTCTTTCCAGTGTTGTCAAATGTCGGCATCGCCTCAGCCCATTTCGTAAAGTAATCGACAGCTACAATAATGTAACCATGCCCCACGACCGAGTGAGGGTGACATGTCATGAAATCGATGCCCCATTTCGCAAAGGGACCAACTGAGACCACAGGGTGAAGAGGAGCAGGATGTGACCGTATCTTGTTATTATAGGTCTGACAAGCATGGCATTTTTGAACGGCGATTATTCAGTCGTTAAATAATGAAGGCCAAAAATACCCTGCTCGTAAGATCTTATGGGCAGTAGCATACCCAGACATATGACCACCACAGGTTATAGAATGGTAGTCATTAAGAGCTTTCTCAGCTTTGTCAAATGTCAGACAACGTCGAAAAACAGAGTTAATCCCCAGACAATAAAGAGTATCCCCAAGGATAATGTATTGATGAGCTTGATATCGGATTCGACGTTGCTCAGTACTGGACAAAGTTGGCCGGAAAGTCTAGGTTTGGAGATATATAATGATATCACCATACCAAAGATCATCAGTGCTAATAAGGAAAAGAGATTCATGGGTTAATGAATCAACTGCTACATTTTCCATTGCAGAATGGGGAAATTCGCATATCAACTCAGCAAAGACTAAGGACTTCTTAGACTTGGCGCATTCGAATTCCAAGTCAAATTCCTAGAGTATCACAATCCATTTGGAGTATTTTCCCCCTAGAAATTGATGGGTGAGAATGTGTTGCATGGAGTTGCAATGAGAAATTAGTGTAGTATTGCGTGAGAGGATATAGTGCCGGAAGAGTTGGACAGCTTGGATGGCAACCAAGGCCAGTTTCTCGACATGTAAATACTTGATTTATGTAGGCATTAGACTTTGACTCAAGTAGTAGATAGCATGTTCTTCATTAGCATCATCCTCTTGGAAAAAAACCATACCAATGGTGTAATCCGAGGAAGAAAGATAAAAGAAATAATTGTGACTGTAATCGGGGGGAAAGAGAAGCGGAGCACGCGTTAGGGACAATTTCAAAGCTTCAAAAGCATTGTTAGAAATGGTATCCCAGACGAACTCTGAATCCTTTTTTAAGAGCCGCGTAAATCCTCGAGTTATCTCGGCATAATTTGGGATAAAATGACGAAGAAATTTTCCTTTCCCCTGCAAACTTTGTAACTGGCGAAGTGTAGAAGGAGGATCGATATTAAGAATCACCTCAACCTTTAAAGGATCCACCTGGATCCCCTAACGCAAAACAATAAAACCTAGAAGACGGTTGGATTCCACGCAAAAAATGCACTTATGAGGATTCAAGCGTATACGGTAGAATCAACAACGAACGAAAATGGCTTGGAGGTGGGTTGGGTGATCGACTCGGTGCATTGAATGATCAGGTAAATCGTCCAAATATGGTTGAACGATGTTCTTGATATCATGGAAAGCATAATACATAGCACGTTGAAAAGTTGCGCCAGCGTTCTTGAGATTGAAAGGAAGTTTCCGATAGGCAAAAGTACCCCAAGGACAAATAAAAGTAGTCTTATGTTGATCCTTGGGAACAATGTTGATTTGATTATACCCAGAGAAACCATCCATGAGAGAGAAGATTTCACTTCCGGTGCAATTGTCGACAATCTGATCGACGAAGGGGGTAGGAAAGTTGTCTTTGGGACAAGCTTTGTTGATATCCCTATAATCAACACATACATGAATGGTGCCTTGTTTCTTGTCAATCGGGACAAGATTGGAAACCCAGTCTATGAGAGCCACCGGATAAATAAAGCCGGATTTTAGAAGTTTCTCGACTTCGATATTGATAGCAGCTGCTTTACATGGCTGAACTGGATGAAGGTGTTGCCGGATGGGTTTAGCGTTGGGGTATGTCTTTATCTCATGTATCACAATATCAGGGTCGATACCCAACATTTCTTCGTAGATCTAGGTGAATATGTCACGAAACTCTTTGAATAGGGATGTGTAGGTGACGATTTCATCGGAAGAACACGAAGCTCCAATGTGGACATTTTTGACAATCCCAGGTTTGATGGATATGTCAAGGGGAATAGTGGGTGAGACATTTCTTAAGTTCCCTTTGGAAAACACATCGTGTGAAGACTCGGGAATGGTGGAAATGACGACAATGGTTGACGGAGTCGAAATCCGTTGGTAGTTCTCAATGGTATGCTGCTCCAAAAAGAGGATGGAATGATGATGTCCATCGTCCCAAGGGGTGTCCTCCATGACAGATATGATCATCTCGCCAGTGGGAAAAAGGACACGAAAAGGATCAGGAGATGACTCACCAAGAGATGGGGTAGAAGGTGTTGCCGATTGAATGGCCTGATAGGCGGATTCAACCGGACTTAACGACATTGCGTCGCCGAAACGAAGATGATCTCCAGGGTCAGGTACTATCTAGGGGTCGGGAGACGTAGGAAGTTTGTGAGGCGAAGTGGAGATCATGTTGATAGAAGCAACAGATGAGTGTGGAACATTGGGCAGTGGAATGGGGAAAGTACCCATTAACAAAGAGTCTTTTAAAAGGCCTACACCAATGTTCTCATAACCCGGTGGGGTTTTAGCAATAAATGGTACATTGCCAGTACGGGTATCAGAATTAAACAAGGCTAGTTGGTCGACGGTAACAACCTTTCCTTGATGAGGGAAATGTACTACACAGAAAAGGGTCGACACAACTGCGCTCATGGAATCAATCCAGCTACGGCCAAGCAAAAGATTATAATCAAGGGGAGACTCAAAGACTTCCACTTTGACTTGTACCGTTTTGCCTTCTAACATGATGGGCAACGTAGGAAGGACAAAGTAGGGATTAAAACCGGAGCCATTGAAGGCTTTAAGAGTGTTCTGGGATTCGTTCAAGGATGGAGAGCCAATGGCTTTCCAGCAAGCAAGAGACATGACACACGTCGAGGCACCCTCGTCGATAATGGTTCGGCAAATGTTTTTGTCAGAGACAATCACTTGGATCTGGAACACAAGTTGAGGGGGTAACCTTGGAATGTGATCTTCCAAGTCAAAGATTATTAAATTCCTATCTGTCGGATCGATTCCACCAATAGCTTTCAACAGTGCCTTTCGTTGTGCAGGAAAATTCTGAAGGACTTTGAGGGCTGACATTGCAGAAGGTGCTTAAGCCAGATCTTCAACAATGTTGTAGTTCTGGGTAGCACGAGTGTGAAGATTGAAAGTCGATTTCCGAACGACGCCCTTTGGGGGGGGTCGCAGAACTGTGTTGAGGCTCGGTCGTTCGAGATGAAGAGGACCGTTGGTAGGTGGAGTCGCGGGAGAGGGTTGTACCAAGGAAGGGGGTAAATCATCAACCTTCTCCTTAGAGGGAGAATAATCTTTGCCTCGAGTAGTGAGTGCAACGTTTCTCTTCTTAGAATCGCCAGTACACATCAAAACATAGGAGGTGGTAGAAGATGAGGGTTGGTCATGGATGACCAACTGAGCCTGTTGTTGAGACGGGAAGGGTTGTGACAAAAAGGCCAGCACAGGTGGTTTTGGAGCTCCTTGAAGGAACTTGGTGACCTCGGTGCGTCATGGACAATCCTTCATGTAGTGATCATCACCACAGATAAGACAAGGGTATCGAGGTTTGCGCTTATCCCGGTCATCAACAAGGGTAGTTTTGGTTTGCCCTGCTTGAGGAGTATTTTTTCCCTCCTTATTCTTACCACTTCCCTTTTTAGATTTGTTTTTACCGATAGGGGTAGATTGAAATGCATTTACCTCAGAAGTCTTGCCGGTGGGAGGGGCAGGAGACAGAGCATTTTGAACATTAGAAGAAGTAGATTTAGGGTTTGCGCTTGACACGAAATGTGGTTGGGCTTGGGAAGTACCAACCACACCGTCAGCTACATGCGAGGTAGTTGGAGTAGTAGAAGTGCTGGAAGTATTAGGACGAGGTCAGTCAGGTAGTAAATGGTAAAGGGTTCCCGTTTGTGAGTAAATGAGGTCAAGATATTGAGCACGACTGATGGCCTACTCTTCCGTGACTACGCCACCCATGGCAATGTCCTTACCGATGTCGTTTACAAATGATTTTTTGAACCACTCTACCAGCAAATGATCGGGGAGCTCAAGTTTAATGAGACATCGTCTCCTTCGCCACTCATGGATGTGATCGGATATATGAGTGGCTTTGTTCTGTTTGAAGGAAGTCAAAATCTCATTTCTTGTGTCATAACGGATCGGTAACTGGTAATGCGTAAGGAAATCCATGGCTAGGGTGTTGAAGTCAGAGAAGAAACCTCATGGTAATTTGATATACCACTTCGCAGCAGAACCTGTGAGGGTTCATTGAAAAAGACGTAAACGAATAGAGTCATCCATCAATGAGTTGGATGAACACCATAAGTGAAAAGTCATAACGTGATTTTTGGGGTCCTCTCCCGCTTTGTCGTCGAATTTAGGAATGTCCGATGGAAGCTTGGCTGGTATAACAGGCCATTGGGGAGAGTGACGAATAGGATCATTTAAAATCCTTGACAAATCCGTAAGATCCAAAGTGGCTAAAAAGGGTAACTATCGATTCACCTTTGGGTACTGGTGGCTTTGGGGAGGAAGCCCTATCGGCAAAACAGTAGTACCATAAGCAGTTTGCATATAATGTGAAGACCTAGGCATATTCAGTGGTGGTTGGAGAGGATAGTAGCTCATAGGAGTATACCCTGGAATAGGGGCTTGAGTTTGAGCATTTTCCCCCCAAATGGGATTGAACGAACCTAGATATGGTTGGCCCATACTAGGGGGTGTTATGGACGCAGCGGGAAACTGCTACCCCCCAGTCGATTGAGGAGGATGTTGTATCAACTGATTCCAATACTGGGCCAAGGAGGGAGGTATATTTTTCCCATAAGGTGGGGTTAGTACTCCCATCGAAGGTGGTGTTCCAATTGGGGGAAATGTTCCAATTGGGAGTTGTGTTCCAATTGGGACTTGTGTTCCAAAAGGATTTTTTCCACTGAGAGGGGGTTGAGTCATACCACCTTAGTGAAATTGTCCACCAACCGGAAACTGGTAATTTGGAGTGAATGACAGAATAGTGCCACTACGATTAAGATTTCCAGTAGAAGAAGAAGAAGGTCCTCCAAAAGGAAATTGAGGGAGTGTTGGAATAAAACTGGGAAGAGAGTGCCCAGAAGAAGAAGGACCACCAGGAGAGCCGGATGGAGTTTGTGCAGGAGTAGGAATAGAAGCATTCAACGCAAGGTATCCGGGTGGTAGTGTCGAAGTGACGTTGGGTGTTCGCGGTGTGTTGATGGGAGCAAGACTAACCGCAATAAACCTGGTTGGAACACTCGTAGTAGCTGTGAGGTGGGCCATTTTGGCAAGGACGGTAAAGTGATAAGCGATAGTCAACGGTACTGTCTCTGTACTAGAGATTTTGGAAATCACAGGTGGGTTGATTTCGGAAATCACAGGGGAACCTGGACCAAAAAGTTCCCATCGAAAAATGCCCGTAGACCAAAAAGGATCTTGGTCCCCAGGTCCAGTCAGAGATCTAGAATACACAACAATTAAGTCTCTGGAAGAGTTTTCTCACATAAAACATCTCTCAAAATCGGGGTGAAGTCGAAAGTCTTCTCGAGTATTTGTAATTCGAAAATGTTCTAGAGAGTTAGTTCATTCCACTTGTGGTGTGGTGACGACTGTGACTTCACTTGGCCGAGGAGAGCCCCTAGGTGTACTTGTAGGCAAGGGTTGAGAACCTTCTAGATGCTCTAGAGATAAACCCTGCATTCTACGTGAACGACGTGGAGGAGCTATTGTAAACAAGTGAAAAACTTCACGAAGACAATCTTATGGTCAACTTCGAGAAACAAACAACATGCGCTAGTAAACAAAATCTAGGAAGCAATCACAAAGAAAACAAGACCTTCTAATTCCGAAGCCACTAGTTGGTGATGAAATCCAACGTCGCAACAACGATACAAGAAGGGGCTAGGCTAGGGTGGAAAAGTTACGCTAACAACCTGCTTAACGGACTTACACCCTAGTGCAAGCTCCCACACATAATGGTGGGTATACCCTCCAAGGAGCCTGAGTGAGTTTGGTCAACGTCAATTCCAGGCACCATGAAGACTTTCCCCTTCACAGCCACCTCGTGTAAGAACCTAGAAAGATAGGCCACTAAGGTCACCACCAAAAACAATAAATCTTGGGGGGACAGTCGATAGTCCGATCCACACACAAGGGTAGGGTATCTAGCCCAGAATCAACTCAAAAGGCTTCCACTCATCATTGTGGGTATACCTCTGAGTGATCCTTGTAATACGTGCAATCTATACACTGATATCAACAAAGAAGGGTGAGTAACTCTGTCAATATCAATGTGACCTCGTGTTTGACCCTTGTATGAGAAGGGCTTCCTAGGACAGGATGTTGCAAATGGAATTTAACACTCCCTAACACAAGATGTTATTGTGTGTTTTGTGCTTTGAAGAGTGTATCTCTCTTCCTACTCCAAAGTACTAGCCTAGCTAAATGTTGGTGTAATAGAGCCCTAGAAAAGAGTTACTAGTTAAATTTTATGATTGCGCAGTGTTATTAAGAGTTGTTGTTTACTCAAAGGAAATGGAGATGAAACTGATGGTGTATTAGACTCTGACCCAACGATGCATGGATGAGAATGAAATATATCAATTTTCATTCAATGAATCCTATGTATGGGACGGAAAGAGAAATTTTTCTAGATCAACCTTGAACTACAATGCAAAATTTCCTTTAAAATGCAAATGCAACAAATCACGCATCAATAACAATTCTCTATTGCTTCTTTTTCAATAATTTCAACAATTGATTTTCAATGTTTTCAAAGACGAAAAAGATTTTTGAAAGAAAAACTTTGTTCACTTTTCAAAAAGGACCCACACCATGATAGTGAGAGTACAGAAAATCAAAAACCAATGAACAAGCAATGAGAAAAACCCAATCCACTCTTTCAATGAAAACAAAAATAACAAGCAAACCAATCTAATCTTTTCAATTGCATAGGGACATAACTAAGAATTAAACTAAGAAATAAAACAACAACTAAACTAATGAACATAGGGACATAAAGATAAAAGAAATAATAAGACCCATGTCACCAATGGTAAGGTGGATATTAGTGAAAGAAAACACCAAGAAGAGAGAGGACTATGAGTCCCTTCTTCCTCCAAGGGAGGGCTCTTGGACCCCCACAAATAAGCTCTTCTTACAACTTTGAAAATGAAAATGGTGAAAGAATTCTTTGCTAATCCACTCAAGGGGTGAGATGGATTGCCCAATGCAATGATGCTAGTATACTCTTGATGGGAATAGGGGATTCCTCAAGAGAATAGTGGCAGCATAACTTTGCTATTGAAATTCCTTGAAAAATGAAGTGCATCCATGGCCTTTTTATAGCACCTTTTTGAGGTATTGTGCAACCATATTGTAGTGTGTAAAGAGGCTAATTAGGGAATTTCTAGGTCTTTGACCAGCCACCCAGTCGGATCTAGTCCATATTTGAGTGTCATATCAACTTGGAAGCTAAACCAGAAGTGGGTGAGAGGCCGACCACTCTCATAAATGTGTTGTTCTCACAAGTGTGCGGCTTTTTGCGACCACAGTCACGCATCGGGCGCATGTGCGCTTTTCCTAAATTTATGTTTTGCGCATGTGCATGTGTGCCCTATGTAATCATAGTGCACTTTAATTTTAGAATTGGTTGCATAGTTTTTGACCCTTTGGAAATGATTTTGGGGTAATTTTGGTCTATGGGTGACCTCATAACTGTTTGGTGATGTTGAATTCTTGTAGCCATTTGTGGATGAAATTTCAGTGATAACAGATGCCCCCTGATGGATGAGGTTAGGAGAAAACGTATAGCCAAAATCCATCAATGTTTCTTCTACTGAGAGTGTCGTTGTAAGAGAGAGCGATAGTGGGAGTGTTAAGAGTTACCCGTTGGAGGGAGAAGGGGAACTGTAGAACCCTGTTGATACTGAGAGGGGGGGTGAATCAGTATCTAGTACAATTTAAAAAACTTTTTCAACTTATAATTAAACCATTCAATTATATCCAATGAGAAATGAACAATAGT
>JZKD02S0034828.1:284676-303911 GCA_000966675.3 Picea glauca
GTAATTATTTTCAAGGCCTACATGTACTTCCTTTTTCAATTCACTTTGTCATCTTCAAAAATTCATTTATCCTCAACCATGAGGATCCATGTGACGTGCCACATACCACCAGAAATAGCATGATGTATACTATCCATTCATGGGTGTTGTATATGCATGTGCATTTTCCTTCATGTCCAAATACCTTTATCAATCTTGCAGTCCAAAACCCATGACTAGGGTTGACATCAATGACAACAATCAATCTTCCAACAAACCCAACCTTCCATAAGGTGTGTAAAAAATAAACTATGTACAAACGAGGCAGGCATGCCCCATGCTCATGTCATGTAACTCCAAAAAAGGAATGATGTGTTGATGTAGACAACTACAATGCCCTCGTGGGTAGTCATGATAAAGGCAGAAGACAATTTTGCAAAGGAACATACTCTGACCAGTAGGCAGTGATATATGTAAGAAATATCACGGATGTTGTAGGCATTGATAGCCCAGCCAAGTTCAGAGGTCTTCAAAAAATATAATAAATAACTGCAATAGTCACAAAGTAAGACCCACCGTAACATGAGAAAGTATTGAATTCGAATGTTACGGGGGTCAACGACAGTAGGGAGTAATTGTGGTTCTCCCTGTGCCATTTGAGATCTCTCATTGGAAAGGTAATGAGAGTCAAGATACGGTCACCCTTCTAGAAAACTGTGTTGATGTCGACAAAAGGGGGACGCGTCTCCCAGAAGCAAAGGGATTCGTGAAATCTACTAGGTGAGGTTAGGAATTGGAGGAGGTACATGGTCGAAGTCAAGATGTATGAAGACTCAAGACTACCCGTGGTTGGGGGTATATACGAATTATAAGTGGCCACAACCATTCAACTAGGTCGAGTGTCATGGGGACAACAAGACGTGGGATAAGTTGTGCCAGAGGTGGGACAAAGTGAATAAACTCAGAGGGCATAGGTAAGTGGCCTGTGGGATACTCAGAGTATATGGACGATGTCAACAAGGGTAGATGATAAGTAGTGCCCCAACCAAGGGCGACATGGGTTGCGTTTTCCAAAAAGGGAAGAAGGTCACCAAAGGTGACGACAAAAAGGTATGGAAATGATGGAAATAAAGGCGATTGTACAATAAATAAATAATAAATTGGGATGAGTGTACAAATACAGAAACGGGTGCCCTGATGTAATATGGTTGGCCCGGGTAGGGAGAAATTTGCTTGGAGAACTGGTGGAGGGTGGGGGGGCCATGGGTGGGTTTCTGTATGAGGTAGGTGAAATGAAGGGAAATTTGCAAAGGGGCAAACTGATTGTGGATGAAATGGAGGGTTCATGATACTACGGAAGTGCAGTGAAAAATAGAACCTGGGAGTCCATTAGAAAATCTAGCAAAATTAGGAGAAGGAGTATGTGGCTTATTCGCAACTTGATGTAAGACTATCAGGACTCCCATCCCTAAAGGGTTGAAAAAACAACATGAGTGTCAAAAATGCAAAAGGGTGCTATGAATGGGACAACTCATGTGGGTAAGAGTGCTACTGGGTGACAATACCGAAGATGCAAATGGAGGTGTCGGTACTGCAGAGCCAGAGATGGGGATCCTAGAGGTAAATGTCAAAGGGTGTGACTGGAGATGCAATTGAGATTCAGAGGGAATGATTACATATCAGTGTTGATTATATACCTGAAGGGGTTGCATTGATGTATGATGACCAAGTACCTGCACACATGAAAACCAAATACCTGACGTGAACAATATATGAAGAGAATCGAATATACGAGACTGTATTTGATAAATTTGAACATGAGCATGCATACCTGGACGGGGTATGAAAAAAATGGTGCCTCGAGGGCTAAGGATGAAAAGTGACCCGGGGACTGTCTTGATGTAGATGATGGGATGTTGATCCTGTGGCTGAAGATGGATCAAAGAATGGACACCCAGAGCTTCCTGAATGGTGATTGGAAGTTTGGCGGAAAGGCCTATATATAGTGGTAGGGCCCACATTGCCACCTCATTTGTACTTGCCGCCATAGTGACTAGACGAGAGGTATTCAGAGGAGATTTGGAGATTCTAGGAGAACAAGGTAGTTGATCCATGACCAACGAGTTTCAGGTTGGTAGTCTGATCGTCCTGCATAGAAGTAGGTTTTTAATTTCTGGACAGGGCCTGTACGAAGGGCCGTACAGGGGTTTTTATGGGTGTGGGCCCCCAAGTGCGCAGGCGATCCGAGCATATGCATGCACAAGTGCGCACCTGTCATCTGGATAGCCGCACATGGGGGTGCATGTAAGGGGGACAAAGACACAAATTGTGTACATGCCTATTGGCTACACAGTCGCGGTTGTGTAGTGGACAGGCGCGCTTGGATTCACACCTGTGTTCGTGACAGAGGCGCATGGAAGCGCCCCTGTAGGGTGAGCATGGACACCTATGGGATGGACAGGTGCACCTGAGTGCGCACCTGTGGAGTGAACAGGCGCGCATACGTGAATGCCTGTGTGGTGAACAGGTGTGCATGTGTGCGCGCCTGTGGGTTAAACAACCACGCCTTGGGGGCAAGGTTGATGGGTGTAAAACTTATGTTTTTAAATATTTTTTATGGTCAATGTGGCTGACATAGAACTATTTTATGTGGCTGCAGGCAATCATTTGGCACAATGTTGGTCAGTTGGCGAGAGCGGGATTGGTCCCAGCTGAGGGATGCAGTGGTGATTGAGGAGTTGGGGGTTCGTGCTACTTTGGTAGCATGTTGACTGCTGAAGTTATTTGAGTGCCCATTGATACGAGCGCAGGAGTATCTCCTGCAGTTCCTTATCCATATGTGGAGTCCGAACCTACATTGTTTTATGGTGTGGGGAGATCAGATTGCCTTCACTGCAGTGGAGGATATATATTTTTTGACTGGGCTCCCATTTCGAGGAACACCCCTACCGGCAGAGCTGATGATACCTGCTGAGGTGGTGTTAGTGACAGTGGGTCGGAGATACTGTTCCAAGGAAAACTTTATGTCGGGCTATGTCATGAGCATCAGAGCGATGGATGCTCTAGTGCATCACTGTATAGAAGCGATGATTATGAGGGTGTATGGGTCCCTCGCGACTCAGTGGAAGAGTGGTGGTCAGCTGAGTATTATGGAGAGGGTATTGGTCGGTGAGCACTTTGCCTGGGGACTTACGCTGCATGCCAGGATGGTAGGGCAGCTGGATCATTGTTGGTCTACTGATACAGGGGACTTTGGCTTTGTGTCCATACTAGTGGCCTGGTTCTTGGAGAGGGTGCCTATGTTGCACCCTAGGATTTTATTGGGCGCTCCTGGGGCGCGAGAGCTACGACTGAGGTGGTGGTCGACTATTTTGGTTCTCTATGGTGGTGGTGAGGGCAGCCACTTCTTCACGACTGAGGCGGCGCAGGTGTGGCAGCAGATGCCACAGGTGATACTGCAGTTTCCATATGCTGGTGTTGACTTCCGGGGTGATCCGAACATGGTATTACCTCCAGGGGAGGTATTTGATCATCGAGGTATGTTTATGAGTTTTGATATGTTGATTTTTTGAGATAGCATGACATGTGTATTTGGTATAGATGTTGATACTATATTTTGGTTGTGTGTATGTGCAAATGTGGCACCTCGCGGGCACGAGGTTGAGTTGTTGAGGGCACCAGCTCGCCAGGAGCTAGGGAGACCACCGCGGGGAGGGTCGCGGGTAGGAGAGAGACGTTGGTGTGAGGACGCTGAGGCGAGACTAGCTGAGGTCGAGAGAGTAGTGAGGAGATGTCGGTTTGATGACCCAAGTGTCGGGTCATCGCATGCTCCTCTGACGGATGTCGGAGTAGATTTTCAGGATATTCGTCGTCGCCTGGAGGCAGTGCTACAGTGCGTGTCTGAGGGCATGTGGTCTCATATCCAGGATGAGGGCATCCTGGAGCAGTGTGGGGGGGTTCCGTATTTGTGGTGGGCCATGGTACGACGAGCAGCAGTAGCAGGTGTTGTTATGATCAGACGGTTACCTCCCAGTCCGTAGGGACCAATAGTGGGTGGAGGACCACCGCCTGAGGGAGGGGCAGGGGGTGGTGCTCTAGAGGCACCTTGAGTGGTGCTCTATGTATTTTTGTATGTTTGTATATAGGCTGGTGAGCCCATTTTGTACTGAGGTGTTGTACTGGCCTGCAGATTCTCTATATGATGCTTTTGTATGTAAACATTTTGATGGCACTGGTGATCGATTTATATTTATATGAGTATACATTTTGGGGTCTATGTGATGTTTACATGTGTTTTTTAATGTTTGATGATGTCTAATCTATATATATTTTGTGACAGGTTTTTGATAGTTTTATGTATGTGTAGAGGTATCTTGATGTGATATATGCCAGTCTAACACAATGTTAGCTAAGTTATCTGTAATTTGATTCAATTGTCTTGGAATATGTGTAAATGTAATGAAATCAAAATGTCGAGATAAAAGTCTAACCTGCAGGTATTTGCGAAAGAGGTGAGGATCGCAGACGCGGTACAAATTGTTGAGTTGAGAACGACTAGTTGAGAGTCGAGAAAGATGCTAAGGTGACGAATACGATGATGTTGGGCATCGGCAAGGAGGCCAATGATGGAAATGTATTCGGCTTGGTTGTTGGTGGCTGAACCCAAACATATGCCGCTCGAATGGAGCATTTCATGTGAGGGGGTATAGAGGGCGCAAGCTACCAAAGCGAGATTTTTTGTCCAATGGCTGGTGTCGTCGGCATAACCGATGTGGTAGGCTAGTGGAGGAAGAATTTGTCAATAGCATAAATGGTATTTTAGACGTGAGGGATGGAAAAAAGATTAAAAACACTAAAAAATAAATAACCTAAAGTAGAAGTGCTACGCTTAGGAATAAAATTTCTTTAAGTATAACCCGCTGATGGTTTCTTTGAGAGAGAGGCCTTCAGGAGAGGCCAGGATGTAGGTGTCGTTGGTGAGGCAATGTTGGATAATGTAGGGGCCATGCCATAGTGACTCGAATCTTCCATGGCCGAAGGTATCATGAGCGATATCGTAAGAAAGGATGAGGTCGACTTCGTGAAATGAGAGAAGGTTGACATGGTGGTCAAAGGTGGCCTTTGACCATTTTTTAGCTGCCTCATTGTTATGTAATGAATATCAATGATCTTCATCCAGGGACTCTAAGTTCAGCAAGTGCTACTCCATTGGAGCAGTGTTGGGTAATAGCTCAATTGCGGTGCGTAAGGTGGGAATTTTTCACTCGATGGGAAGAGTGGCCTCAACCCCATGGACTAGATGAAATGGTGTGAAACCAGTGGTCGTTTTCACAGCCATATGGTAAGCCCATAGCGCGGAGAATAACATATGATTCCAATTGGTCTTATGTTTATTAACCGTGTGCTATAACATGGTCTTGAGGACCTTGTTAACTGCTTGGACCTGTCCGTTAGAATGATGGTAATATGATGAGGCAAAATCGTGGGAGAATCCTAACCGAGATGTGAGTTCGATGAAAATATCATTCTCGAAGTGTTTCCTGTGATCGGAAACTAGTTGGAGTGGTACGCCAAAGCGAGATATGATGTGGTTAAAGAAAAAATGCACTGCAGTGTCAGCAGTATTGTTGAAGGTGGGCATAGCTTCCACCCATTTTGTGAAGTAATTGACTGCGACAATCATGTATTTGTGGCCATTGCTGGAGGGGGGATTACAAGTCATGAAGTCAATGCCCCATTTACAAAAAGGGCCAGCAGTAATGAATGGGTGAAGAAGAGAAGGTGGTGCTCGTGATTTGTTGGTGTAAAGCTGACAGTTCTCTCATCGTTTCACGGCGTGAATGCAATCATGAAACAATGTAGGCCAAAAATAACCTATTCGGATGATTTTTTGAGCAGTGGACATTCTCGAAAGATGGCCCCCACATGCGCCACCATGGCAATCGTTCAAGACTCTATCGACCTCATTAATAGTCAAGCATCAGCGAAGTATGGTGTTGACCCCTCGCTGGTATAAGATGTCTCCGATGAGGAGGTAGCGGGGGGCCTAGTGTAAAATATGACGATGATCGTCTTGTGAGAGGTGGTTACTGAACTTTTGGGTTCAAAGGTAGATGAGGAGGTCGTCGTACCAAGGATCATCCGAAGTGATGTGAAAGAGATGTTCGTCGGGGAAGTCGGTATTGATGGGGGCACTGGTAGTATCAGAGGGGAAGGTTGTGAAAAGTTCGGAGAGGATGAGAGATTTCTTTCTCTTGGGTGTTGAGAATTCAAGATCATACTCCTGAAGGATAATGATCCATCGCGCAAATTTTTCGTTAATTTTCTGACGACTGAGCAAGTATTGCATAGGGTTGGAATCTGCTACGACCTTAGTCATTCGAAGCAGAATGTAATGACGCAGTTTTTGGACTGTGAGGACGACTGCAAGGGCTAGTTTCTCTTCGTGTTTGTACTTCAAGGCTGGACCAGAGAGGTTTTTACTAGCATAATAAATGACATGCTCATGATCATCATCACCTATTTGAATGAGAACTCCTGCTACTGAGACAGTTGATGTTGATATGTAGAGGAGATAGTCGCGATTGTAGTCAAGTGCACTAATTAAAGGGGCGTTGGAGAGTGCATTTTTAAGATCGTCAAATGATTTTTGGGCATGTTCATCCCAGTGAAATGGGATATCGTGGCAGAGTAAGCGAAGGAAACCGTGTGCTCGAGTGTTGTAGTCTGGGAAAAAACACCGTAGAAAGTTAGCTTTTCCTTGTAGGCTCTGGAGTTGTCGTAAATTCCGGGGAGGTGGAATTTTTGTGATGGTTTGGACTTTGAGGGGGTCCATGGTAATACCACTTTGGGAAACTATGAATCCAAGGAGGCACCCAGCAGTGACACAGAACACGCACTTTAGGGGGTTCAAGCAGATGTTGTACTGATGACACCGTTGGAAGATGATTCGTAAATCATCAAGATGTTGGGTGCGCTTCTTGGATCGAGATGTGAGGTCGTCCAAGTATGCAAGGATGATATGACCAGATCGTGAAAAATGTATGTCATAGCCCGTTGGAAAGTTGCACTAGCATTCTTTAAGCCAGAAGGCATGACATGATATGTAAAGGTACCCCAAGGGGTAGTGAATGCGGTTTTGTATTGATTGGTTGGGTGAATTTGGATTTGGTTATAACCAGAGAAACCGTTCATGAAGGATAGAGCCTAGTGGCCTACGCAGTAGTCGATAATTTGATCGATGAAAGGAGTTGGAAAGTTGTATTTGGGACATGCATGATTAAGATCATGAAAGTCCGTGCAGATGTGGATAGTGCCTTGTTTTTTTTTAATGGGTATAGGGTTGGAAACCCATGATGTATAGGCGATGGGGTAGATGAACCCTTCTGTGCTTAATTTGTCAATCTCAGCTTTGATGGCCACTGCTTTGGATGGGTGTAGCGGTCGTTGTTTTTGACGAACTAGGGTGATATCAGGCCAGGTGTCGATGCGATGTTCAATGATAGAGGGATCAAGGCCAAGAATTTTTGTGTATGACCAGGAAAAAATATCCCAATATTCTTGGAAGAGGGCTTTATAGGCAGTGATTTCTTGAGGAGTGCAAGTGGCGCCGATGGTGATTTCCTCAATGACTCCATTTTTTATGGAAATATCGATTTTGATGGTCGGGGAAATGTTGGCCATGTTGCCTTCTTCAAAAGCATCAGGGGCAGGAATGGGGTTGTTGAACCAGTCGATATGCCCCGATGGGATAAAATCCTTGGTTTCGACCGCGTATATGGGGTGTTGGTTAGGAGGTGTGGAGGCTTCCTGTGGAAAGAAAAGTGCGCGGTGGTGTAGCGCATCGCATGGGTAGTCGGGGGGGTTTAACTCTTCGAGTATGTCCTCATCACAGTGGAATTGATGGGAATACAAGGGGTCGTAAGGAGTGATATCGGTGACTGTTGCCGTGTGGATATCTTCAGGTGAAGAAGCGGTAAGGGGAATGATGTAATGATATTGTGATGGTTCACTTGACATAAACCAAATATCGAAGTACTGAGGAGTACCAGTTGGTTGTAATATTTTCATAGGGAAATGAATGGGAGAATTGGGGGGATTTGGGGGTGAATCCTCGGATAAGTCATCCAAGAAACATGGAGGCATTGGGACGGCCTCAGGTTCAGGAGAAGTGATATGAAGATTCTCTAGTGATGAGGTGAGGTCAACCATTCATTCGGTAGGGGGCACCAGAGTTTGAATCAGGGTCAATTGGCGTTGTCTGTATTCAATGATCATAAGACATTGGTATGTAAAATGATCTAAGGATTCACATAGAGAGCAAGGGAATCTCATACGTTCATTGACTGAAGTTGTGACATAATGGATGTCAACGATGTTTGGTAGGGATGATGTAGCTGGATTGGGTTCATTCTGGAAGCTTTGGCGTACTGATGCTAATGTCTACCAAAAGCATGTCAGTGATAGGCAATGGTGGGTATAATGGCCATATTCTGAACATATAGCGCAACTGAATTTAGTTCACAACCCTCTACTACTTGAGTGAGGGGCGGTAGCGATAGTACTTGCTACAGTGGCGAGTGTTGATGGAGTTTGATTGAGTGGAATCAAGTTTCGTAACTCTGGTAGAGATGGGCAGTTGTTGGTTTGGTGTCCATCTTTCTCACATAACCTACAAAGGGGTTGGACGCGCGGTGGAAGTGGAGCTATGGGATCCTTCTTCTTTCACCTACCCCTAGTTGTGGCAGGGAGGGTAGTGAGTGGAGGTGTAGAGGGTATGGTGGGAGAGAGTATGGGAATCGTCATTGGGATTCCTTCTGTTTGGGGGGGAAGGGATGGTCAAGGGACCATCTCTGGTGGATGTAAATGCCAAAATGGAATTGCTAACACCATATTAGGGAGGGTAAGCGTTGCGGCTACTTGGAAAGCTTGTACGCCTGGTGGAGGGTAAAAGAAAGGGATTTGAGTTATGGCTTGGGGAACTGTCTCCCAAAATGGGATATGGCCTTGGGGAGAGGTGAAACCGTGGACTGGTGGGGTCAATGAGTTTGCAGGAGGCTCGTGAGGGGGGAGCTCTGCAACTAGTGGGACATCAAATGTGATAGAAGCCTCCTGTCAATTCTGTTGGATGACACGACGCATACTTGATTGGAAGGATGAAGGAGTGGTGGTGCACCATGGTAAGTGCCTAACAATGATGGGTCTTTGAAAATATTGGGACCCATTTCGATGAGTGGGTATGCATCATGACTTGTGTGGATGAGAGGTAGAATGTTATCGATGTTGGAAGATGGGTTAGGCTCTTAATGTGAGACATGGTCAATGGTAATGATCTTCCTGTTATGGGGGAACATCATCGTTCGAAAGAGGGAAGAGGCAATTGCCTTCATAGCATACATGTAGCTACGAATGAATAGGAAATTATAATCGAGTGGGGCGTCAATAACTTCAATATCGATGAGAATAAGCTTGCCCCCGAGTTCTACAGGGACATTTTGGAAGAGCCCTTCCGGAGATGATGGTCATCTGTCATAATCTCTTAAGGTAATGGCAGATAGTATGAGTTCGGGGGAACCAAGTTCCTACCATACCGTTTTGGACATAATGCATGTGGATGCACCTTCATTGATGATGCACCGATGTACTGTAATGTTCTGAATTTTTACTGGGATTTGAAAAGCGATCAGAGCGGGAAGGCGAGGTTCTCCGCTGTTAAGATCAAATGTGATGAGTCGAGTATCTTTGGAGTCAACTACCCCCAAGGTGGAAATTAATGATTTCCGTTGAGTGGGACACGTCTGAAGGACTTCTAAGACTATCATGGCAGCCAGGGATTGTGCTAAGTCATCAACCAAACTATAATTATGAGTTTCCCTAGCCTGTGGGTTGTGGACATTCCTGCGTAATGGGATGCGAGGGATGTGAAGAGGTGGTTCTGCGTTAGGGAGAGGGATCACCAATGGGGGTCCTGTTGGTGTGGGGATTGTTTATGGAGGAATGGGAGGAGACTCAACGAGTGCATGATACTGACGATTACGTGTTTGCAGAAGGATTTCTTCCTCACTGGTGAGGAGGATTGTGCGATCTGCCGGATTATTTGGATTGAGGTACTATCCTAACTAAGGTGGGGTAGGTGGTATCTCTTGTTGGGTGTTCATCACACCTTGGTGTGGAATGGGGTTCTGCAGCACGGCTGGGGGGGGTTGTTGCACATATTGTTGTGGGGCCTGCTGAGGGGAAGGCAGTGTTGGAGGATGTGGTAGACTGCCTGAGTCTTTCAGCCATTTAAAATCATGGATTTGGGGGCAATGATAAGTATAATGACCGAACTCACCACAAAGGTCACAAGGGAAGTTGATTTTGATAGTATTTTTATTTCTCCCTTGACGCCTATTGTTATTGCCCCCTTGGGGGTTCTGATTCCCTTAGTTCTGGTTGCCCCCAGTAGGCTGGTTTTGTTGGGGTTGATTCCCGCCTTGGCCTGGGTTGTTATTGTTCATGTTTCTCCCTTTCTTTTTGGCATTATTCGACGGATGGGTCGGATTTTCCATATTCAGCTGTTCGAAATTTTGAGATTGCTGAACGGGAGAGGGTTGAACAAAATTCACCCCAGCGTGAGGGTGTGGGGGAACCATAGGTTGTGGTGGACTAGGAAATGGAAAGTATGGATTCTGTGGGATTTGTGATATGTAAGGTATGTAGGAAGGCGTGGAGCTTTTGTTAGTACTCAAAGTATAAGCTGAGGTAGAGGGGGTACCAAAACTTGTCTGGATAGGTGGGTGTATTGGGGGTGTCGGCGGTGGCCCACTTATGGGCGGAGGAATAGAAACAGGGTATGGTTGTTGATAAGGGGATGGGAGGAAATAAGAGCTTCCCCCATACACAGGTGGATATTGAGGTGTGCCATACATTGGTGGTGGTTGGGGTTGAGGACTGTGGTGTGTGGTATTACCAATCAATCCGTCTACTGAGTGAGACATCCCGGGTTTGCCTTGACCGAATGGCATAGGTTTGGGGAGATCAGGAAGTATCGTGTATAAGTACCCTGATTGTGAATAGAAGAGGTCGTATTGTTGAGCCTTACTGATGGCTTCTTCTTTGGATTGAGGGAAGGTGGAAGCTACGTCTCTACCGAGGAGAGAGACAAGTGATCTGAGAAACCAGTCAAGACATTATTGTTTGGTGGTTTCGGCTTTGCACAAACTACGTCGTCTATGCCACTCGTGAATGTGATCAGCGATATGTGTGGCTGAGGTTTGTTTACAATTAGAGAGTAGTTCAATACCATTGTCATGGAGGATCGGTAATTGGAAGAAGGTCAAAAATGATTTGGCCAAGGACTCGAAATTCGCATGGGACCCC
This sequence comes from Picea glauca, assembly GCA_000966675.3. Lineage (NCBI taxonomy): Eukaryota > Viridiplantae > Streptophyta > Pinopsida > Pinales > Pinaceae > Picea > Picea glauca. The sequence continues at coordinate 296,017 of JZKD02S0034828.1, forward strand.
GATTTTTCGTCTACATACCATTTGGTTGATGGGCCAGTGAGTGTGTGTTGAAATAATCGTAGTCTGATGGAATCGTCCATGATGTTGTTGGAAGAGCACCATAGGTGGAAAATCATGACATGATTGGCAGGGTCGTCCCCTACCTTTCCTTCAAACTTGGGGATGTCTGAAGGTAGTTTGGTGGGCATTGCAGGCCATGTGGGGTCATGTAATATAGGATCATTGGTGAGTTTGCTTAGATCTGGTATGTTAATAGAGGCCAAATATGACATCTGCAATGGGGGGGGAGGGTTAGCTCCAGCCATGGTGTGAGTGTGTTGTGAACCTGACCCTTGAGGGGGACTAGGTGGGTTGGTACTTCCCCCTTAAGAGGAATTTGCCCCCCCCGCTTCTATGTAAAGGAGGGTGAGTGGACAAAAGGACTTGAGAAGCGGACCCAAGTAATGTGGAACCAAGCAAAGTTGATCTTAGAACAGTGGCACTCACAGGAGTGTGTGAAGGTGGTACCGATGAGTTGGCAAGACTAGGAACTCCCCCTAAAATAGGAGGGATATTTAGTAAGCGTATGGAACGACGGGGGTTCTGTGGGTCCCCTATGATGTCTGACTAGCTGAGTGGATGTGTGCAAAAAATGTGATGAGAGAAACTAAACAAGAGCCTTTGTTGCAATTTTTTTAACTTTACACAATATATATATATATATATATATATATATATATATATATATATATATATAATATAATCAGAAGTGCATCGTACATAAAGTGTTTTGAAAAAGAAGCATATATGTGGATAAGTGGGTTTTGTCCGTGTGGGGAATCAAAGAAAAAAAATGCTCATGTCCTAAAAGACGCAACGTCCTTCCTCTCAAATAGCACTGGACCTTCCAATAGTACTCAACAGTGGGGTCTGAAGTCACCGGAAGAGAAACTAGTGAAGGATGAAATAATCAGTTATAATGAGGGGTAAAGGGGGCATATCCTGAAAGAGCTGGTGATATTTCCAAATAGCCACACAAAATCCAATCAAGGTGCAATTGCAGCCCACAATTTCCACCTAGGTAGATGTCCTAAAATTTGGTCACTAGGTACCTCAGTCAAAGTGCGGCATTTAGATTTTTGGCCTAATAAATGGGTCACGGGATGGATCCCGTCCAAGAGGTGGGTGCCTCAAGGGGGGATGCACAAAACAACCGGACCTCAGCCTTCAACCCTTCATGGGTATCTCCCTGCCTTACGGTGTTAGGAAAACTTGACTTGGAGGATTTTTAGTTCCCTATTTGACAACTTCTATTGTTTTGATAATGAGAGAACCAGATAACGGGGAGTTATTTGGATGCCTATCCCTGAAATCCTACCTAGACCAAAAATATTCTTTTGGCACCTCCTGTGGAGGAAAACTTAGTGAGTTTTTGGAAAAAAATTAGATGTAGTTGTTTTGAGAGGTTGGGGGTGTGAACCAACCTCGTTGAAATTAAATGGGAGTGGATAGTTTCGTCAAGAAAGGGTGGGGTGTTTTGGAATCCCTTTGGAGGAAACTTACTTTGAACTCCACATTTTCGAGAAGAAAACTATGTGAGTGATAAGTGACTTTTGTGTGTGAATGAGTGAAAGTGTACCAATGTTTTAATGAATTAGGTGTCACCTTGCTGCATGTGGACTTTGCTTGGTCCTTACAAGTGTTGATTACCTAATTAGCTAAATGTCTTTGGTACAACCTTGCATAATTCAAAAGTCCCTAGGAAGCTAACATGTGGACATGTGGGTCCGTTACTATTCCTTTAACTCCCTATTGTGATTTAATCTAAGAAAATTTTTGAAACTATCCTAGATTTTGATCATGTGGGCATGTATGGGCCCGTTACAAAACCTTTAAACTTCCCTAGTGATTTAATCTAAGAAAGTAAATTTCAACACTATCCTATCTTTGTAGCATGTGGGCATGTATGGGCCCRTTACAATCTTAAGATGTGTTTGAAAAATAAACTAAGAGGAGTCCCAAGAAGGGTTGTTGTCCTCTCCTAAAGGTTTTAATCTTCTTAAGGGAGATGAAATTGTCCCACAATATTTTTATGTTTCTCAAGGTCGCTTGGAGGCACGAGAGAAGAGCATACTATGTGATTGTTATCCAAATTCTAGTCCCAATGCAATTTAGATGTGTTTTCAAATGATTTCCAACTTATATTTTTAGTCAAAGCAAGCCATCCATGTGGTGAAAATGAAAGCAAAAGAGGAAATAATGATTTTAAACCCCCTAAGTGCCTATGTGTTTTGACTAATCCCTTTATATGAAGAGGGGACTAAGTGTGGTGCAGCTTAAAACATGCATGAAATCACTTTTAAGGAGGCTAAGGGCCTTACCCAAATCACAAAAAACCTTACAATGTGTAATTTTTGCATAGGTGCGTGGGTCTCAGTGGAGACAGAGGCACACTGAGTGCCAGTGCGCAGACCGAAACGAGCTTATGGGCGTAGGTGCGCAGAATAGAACTGTGACTTAGGCACATGTGCGCATGATGCGCATCTGTGGGCCAAAAAACCCGCGCACAGATGACACACGACCGTGAAAGAAAATTCTGGATGGAATTCTCCCAATTCAACTTGGAATTGGATGTTTAGCAGGTCGGCTTAGGCCAGTTAATGCACCTGCAAGTTAAATAAAACAAAAGAAGAGATAGAAAAACCCAAATGGGGTAGGAAATTGATACCTTTCCCCGGTGGAGTTGCCAATCTGTTGCACCTCTTTCGTCACCTTAGTGAGCAAAATAGATGTGCTTTCAAGCTTAGTTGGGTTTGCTAAGCAAGACAGATGTAAGGAAAAGGGTTAGAGAAAGAAATATCAAAGAACAACTAAGAATTAAACTAAGAAATAAAACAACAACTAAACTAATGAACATAGGGACATAAAGACAAAAGAAATAATAAGACCCATGTCACCAATGGTAAGGTTGATATTAGTGAAAGAAAACACCAAGAAGAAAGAGGACTATGAGTCCCTTCTTCCTCCAAGGGAGGGCTCTTGGAGCCCCACAAATAAGCTCTTCTTACAACTTTGAAAATGAAAATGGTGAAAGAATTCTTTGCTAATCCACTCAAGGGGTGAGATGGATTTCCCAATGCAATGATGCTAGTATAATATTGATGGGAATATGGGATTCCTTAAGAGAATAGTGGAAGCATAACTTTGCTATTGAAATTCCTTGAAAAATGAAGTGCATCCATGGCATTTTTATAGCACCTCTTTGACGTATTGTGCAACCAGCTTGTAGTGTGTAAAGAGGCTAATTAGGGAATTTCTAGGTCTTTGACCAGCCACCCAATCAAATCCAGTCCAGATTTGAGTGTCAAATCAACTTGGAAGCTGAACCAAAAGTGGGTGGGAGGCCGACCACTCTCATAAATGCGTCGTTCTCACAAGTGCGCAGCTTTTTGCGACCACAATTGCACATTGGGCACATGTGCATTTTTCCTGCATTTTTGGTTTGCGCATGTGCGCGCGCACCCTGTGTAATCATGGCGCACTTTAATTTTAGCATTGGTTGCATAGTTTTTGACCCTTTGAAAATGATTTTGGGGTAATTTTGGTCCATGGATGACCTCATAACTATTTGGTGAGGCTGAATTCTTGTAACCATTTGCGGACTAAATTTCAGTGATAACAATGGCCTTAGGATGTTGATCTCATTATAGAATTTTCTCTACCAACTGGTTAATCTTCCAGTCACTATAGACAACATTATGGATGCCTCCTGCATCTAGTTGTCAAATCATTAAGTCTATGTTGTCGGATTCCACTGTATGTCTCATGCTCTTGTTCAAAGGAATTCTATCAACCTGTGTCGACCACTCCTCAGAAATATTGACTTTGCATGTCGACCATACCCTCAGTTTGTTTCAGAATCACATGATAATTTGGTCTTATGATGCACCCTGGCCCTACTTTCATCATTGGTAGGTCACCTTGAACCCAACAATCAACATTTAATCATGGGTTGTTGACTGGGTGGTTTCCTTGTGTTCGACGACAAGACATCTATTCACACTTTGGGATTTGTGCAGTGTCTTGGATGTCATTAGCCTTATTGGTGGTTTCCTCGCCTTTGTTATCATTTTTCATCATTGGTTGCTATTCAAAGGGTCTTTTTCATGTACCACTTGCATTTGGTACACACGAAAGACGCACAGGGTCGTTGGTTCGTGAACATGTTCTTCATCCGATCTCCACCAAATCATGAAGCTCTTGCTTTGTTCCTCATGCTGACTGATGAGAGATGCCTTAATGCTCTCCTTTCAGTGGGTCTCTTTCCATCGAATTTAGATCATGTATTCTTGATATGAGACCTAGAGTTTTATGAGTATCTTGAGGCTTGCAGTAATTAGTAGTAGGATCTCTCACCATTGACAGATGGGAATACATCAATGTCTCTTGATCAATCAATCTCTCAAGTGTTCAACACCAGCTCCTTTATTCACATTTGTAGAGATGTACTTGGTGCCTTGATACCTACTTTCATCATTGGTAGGCTATCTCGCGTTTGTTAACAGTATACCTCAATGACCAGTAATCAAACGATATCTCATCGTGTTCGACCTCAACTCATTTATTCACATGGTGTAGACTTGCACCATTGGCGGATTGTATTGAAGACTTGAAGACATCACTTTGTGGATGCATCTTTCCTGAGCTATTGCTTCCATTTCATTGGACCAGTACCTATTTGACTTCAGCAATCATGGGAGATTAGATTGTACTCCATGGTATATAGATATATTTAGATTGATGTTGAGACTGGTTTCACTGGGCCTTGTTCATGACTATGATAGCTATTGGCATGTAACCACATTTATACTTGCCTACTTATGGCCATGAACTCTTGTTGGTATATTTTCCACATGGATCTGCATTGTATTCTTGGCAACCATGTATGAAAAGTTAGTACATAATGTAATGAGCAATTGAGTTCATCCAACTGGTTCTCTACCACTCCACTTCTAGGTTATTTATAATGTATTTCGGCCATCGCAGATACTCCTCTAATCTCACACATTAGGGGGCATCTGTTATAGCAAGATTGGCCTCACCATTTTTATCTTGCACAGAGGGCCTTTTTTCATTTCCCTATGTAGAGTTATCAACCCCCTTTTGATAAATCCAGATCCAAAAATATATATTTTTCCACATATACGCTCCCTAAATACTTTGCAAGATGCTTATATGCTTGTTGCTCCACTACAACTTGTGTATATCGGGATTTGTGCCAAAAAATACAAAATGAGGCCGGGTTTCCATGTCACAACAAAAGATTTATGATCTTTGGCCTTCCATATACTAGAAACGTTCTGACTTGGCCCTTCAGTTGCATTCTAGAGGCTATAAAATCATAATTTCGAGCTATGGAAAAAGAGGAGAAAGCATTCAACTTTGAGAGAAAAGTTACTATGGAGAAATTACTTCATATTGAGTCTGCATCCCTTTGTCCCTCAAGTCTGAACACAGTGTTCAGCCTCCAAGCTCTTTCCTTATTTTTGAGAGGACCTCATTACCTCTTTGCTATGAGCTTGCCTTTGGTGGAGGATTGAAGTGGTGGAGACCCAATTGGAAGGAACTTGGTTTCTTGGTTTTGAACTGTGCCGACACAGAAGTATGTAATGTTGATACTTCTATTGATCAATTATTAATAGAAATACTTCTTTCCCATCCTATCAGTATCTTGCAAATATATGATTATTATCCATGGGCATGTTTGTAATGTTTATTAATGGATTGTGCTATCTAATGTGTTAACTCATTTTATATATTGTCACTATATACTTGCATCGCTTGTTTGTTGAGAACTTCTTGCAGGTGTAAAGCTTTGGGTCAAAGTGCTCAACGGTGGAACGACATCAAACGATTGGATCGAGGTAGGCTTCTTCCTCGTAGTGCACATCAGTTTATATAGCACATGTTGGAATTGAGTTGATTTCTGTAGTCATACCTATCTGTTATGGTTTACCCTTGGCCATAAAGAGTTTTTCCCTTGTAACATTGGGTTTGTGAAACAACGAGGTTTGTCCAGGGTCACTATTTTATTAAGACATATCCATCGATATGGAAAGGAAAAAAGGTATTAGTTAGCGCCCATTTGGATTAGCACATAGTCATAGGTAGTGGTATTATGGTGTTAAAAAAAGGAGATTAAGCCTTGGACCTTAATTGTCTAAAATCATGTGCATGTTTGTTATTGAGCCATGGATTTAAGCACCTGCAATTTGACATATTATGATAAGGGTATAAAGGATACGGTCTTGGTTATGTATTGTCTCTAACCAAGCTATCATTTTGGTATCAGAGTGAGCTAGTGTGCTAGAATTCCAGGAACCATGCCACCACAAAGGGGATAAGGAGATAATGTTGGATGAAGACCTGCATAAAATGTATCTCTACTACAAGAAACACGACAACTTATAACAAGGATTCAAGCTATGGATATAGTGTTAAGCCCTAATATTGGCTCATTACCCCTTAATTGGGGCATATTAGCTTAGTAATGTTATTTGTTACCACTTAATTGGGGAATATTAGATTAGTAATGTTATTGTATTTATGTCAGCTTTAGGCCATTAGTTAAATTATACCTCCTAGTCTCCTATATATACCAAGGAGACATTTTCATTTTGAATCATCTTGTACTTGAACATTTAAGTGGGGTAAAAGGAGGTTGCCCATTCGAAGAGGACTTATTATTTGAAATTATCTCTTTTTCAAGGCGTTGAGTACTTTTCCTGAGGTTTTTCTATACTATATTGATGTTTGGTTCTTAACATATGGTATCAGAGCTCAAGGTCTTGGGGTTTCGCTGCTACATCTGAGACACCATGGAATTTTCACTATAACTTTTTTTCTACAACGTTTCAGAAGGAACGGCTTGGTAGAAATTTAGTAGACGGATCAAGGTACGTTGGGTTCAAAACTCCGCTCCTGAGGCCTTATACTTTTGGAGATACAGCCTATATAGGATAGGGTTCTGTAATCATCCTAAAATGAGTCATTGCGGAATTTTTGCTATAAAAAAATTTCTGTAACGTTTCAGACCCTGAAATATGGAGGCCAATTAAAGAAATTAGTAAGGTATTTGTGGTACAAAGTTAAGCTTCTGGGTAATCTTAAATTTGTAGATACACCTTGTGTAAGATAGGGTATCTGACTAGTCCTATTGACTAGTCTCAAGAAGGTGTTCCAGGTAAAACAATCATAACTTCTTTCTAGAGTATCCCAATTGAGTGGGACTAGTTTCATTGGATCGTGAAAAGTCTGTAGTATTTTGGGTGCGAGTTTCAGAATTTTATATCAATTATTTTGTGCGGGGAATTCTATACAAGTGATATCTCCTGGAAGGGCCAAAAATATGCAAGTTGTGAGGAAGTTACCATAAATTCCACTTGGCACATCCAATTTTGATCAGACCTGTGGAATTACAGAGAAGAAATATTAGAGAACTACCTAAAATAAATTTTCATACCCATAAGGGCCGAAACATAGAAGATAGAACAGAATAAATATTGTCTAGCAGAACCGCCTCAAAATCAAGATTCAAAAGTGATACTTGGCCAAAATGCCACCAAAAAAGGGACCTTCTACACCAAATAAGCCTCCATAAAATCCTAATTGGACTCTTGATGAAGGTGAATAAATGCGTAGGGACATAAATGAACTACAAAAGAATATGGATTCAATGGAAGCTAAGTTGATGGATTCAATAGAAGCGAAGTTGGATACTAAGATGGATTCAATGGAAGCGAAGATCATGGAAGTAATGAAAAATTTCGTAACAGAGAAGACACCCAAAAGTGAAAATGCATCCCATGAAATTCATGATGAGGACACAAGGAAGGTGAATCAAGAATGGAGAAACT
>JZKD02S0034828.1:303921-314767 GCA_000966675.3 Picea glauca
ATCTTGTACTTGAACATTTAAGTGGGGTAAAAGGAGGTTTCCCCCTCGAAGAGGCTTATTATCTGAAATTATTTATTTTTCAAGGCGTTGAGTACTTTTCCTGAGGTTTTTCTATACTATATTGATGTTTGGTTCTTAACAGATAGCCCAAATAAGAGAACCTAATCTTGGAGGTATCAATGATGAAGAAGAATCCTCTTATGAGGAAGTTGAGGAAGTAACTAAAGAAACCAGAGTTTGGAGGATGCTTGTGAAGGCTGGTGGCAGACCAAAGGTAGAATTTCCCATGTATGAAGGGAACTTTAATGTGCTAGAGCTAATGGATTGGATTAACACCATGGACAAGTAATTTTATTTTGAAGAGATTGAAGACAAGAAGAAAGTGAAGTATCGAGAAACCAGGTTGAAAGGGAATTTAACCATATGGTGGGATGAAGTACAGATATACAGGGAAAGAAAAGGTAAGTCCAAGATTAAGAATTGGGAAAAAATGGTGAGGAAAATTAAGAGTAAGTTTATGCCAAAGGATTATCATCTAAACCTCTTTAGACAACTGCATAATTTGAGACAAAAGGGTATGGCAGTCAAATAATACACAAAGGAGTTTTACAGATTGAGCATTAGAGATGGACATATAGAGGAAGATGTGGAAAAAGTGTTCAAGTACATAAATTGTTTGAGATATGACATTCAAGATTAAATAAATCTATTGACTCTCAGTACTATTGAATATGCTTACCAGGAGCCTTGAAGGCAGAGGAGAAGCTGGTAAGGAAGCATAACCAAAGAGGTAGAGGGAAAAATCCAACAAGAGGAAGAGGATCTTCTAAATGAGGAAGATTCCAGACTTCTAAGAGTGAGGAAGAGAGTTCTAGTATCCAATAAACACAAAAAGGGGACTCTAGAGGAAGAATATTTAGATCCAAATGAATGGGAAGAGAAAGAGAAATCATATGTTACACATGTGGAGAGTTAGGACACATGTCTTCGGATTGTCCTAAAAATAAATCAGCAAATCAAAGGAATGTGAATGTTGTTGAGGCTAACGAAGAACCAAATAATGTAGTGGGAAAAGAAGAACCCCCTAAGGTAGGGGAATCTTTGATGTTGAAAAGGATCTTGTTTAAAGAAGAGAAAGAGATAAGTGAATTGTCACAAAGGAAGAATCTCTTGAGGGTCTCTCATGGGGAAAAGGAGAGAGAAAGGAGAAAGCAAACTTATTATGGCAGTTTGATTAAAGATCTTGGGCAAGGAACTTGGGAAAGGACTGCATTAACTTCCTTGATTGTAAGTTGTAAACCATTTTTCCATTCGTAGAATATGTACAAGATTTTCCTCCTTGATTTTATGTAATTGTTATAATCTTTGTAGGGAATTTATATTCTTATGTTATATTAGTAGATCTATTATCTATTTATACAGGATTTGTTTGTTCTTGCGAAAGGTTTATTTGTGTCTCTATGTGTGCAGATCCATATTGGTAAGAGAGAAGGGCATCTTTGAGAAAGATAACAGTTAAGGAGCATGCCAGAATAGCTATAGCATACCCATCCTTAGGCCCCTGGGCTATGCCACATAAAAAAAAATCATTTCTATTGTATATATTTATACAGTTTCAATACAAACAGATATATTATGAAACTTCACACAATCTTGTGGAAACAACAGTTAAAGTATACATACAACATACACAGGAAAACCCCATAATCATGAAATCATGTATAAATACATAGCATGTAATTCATACACAGGAAAAACCCATAATCATGAAATCATGTATAAATACATAGCATGTAATTCATACACAATTTGGTACTTATCTTTTAATATATGGCCACCAACTCCATCCAGACCTTCCATGATCCTCCCGACCTTATATCATGTTGCTCAGAACTCTCAACAGTGGGTCACCCTCGAGCTGGGACTAAACTCCACTTGGGTAAAAAAGTTTATAACAAGGTTGAAGCTACATAGACAATAGGAGGAATTTTGTCCCATGATCCTACTCAAACTATCAACCTACAATATTTCATTCCCCACATGCATGTCCCACCTCGTGAACTGTGCCCCTTATCTTCTCAATAATCCTTTGGTTGCCCCACTTCCCTTCCAGGACTTTAGCAACATGTCGGACAGGAAGTCTCATAGCACTATAGCTGCAGTTTGGCTTCCTCGAGAATTCAATTCCTAGAAATTCTCTCACCTGGAGAGAGTTTCTCACAGGCCTGGAAACCTGCCTCTTTAATCCCATGGGTCTGACAACCCACTTCTTCAATCCATCTCTCTAGTCCACCGGGTATGGGTGATGGCAGTAGCAAATTTTGGGTATGGAACAGGTAATGGCAGCAACCACGCTCAGGAAATGAACTATGTTGGTAGAAAAAACATTCAGGTAAGGCATGGTACGGATTCGAGAAAGGTATGGGTGCGTTGTGCATAATAGGAAATGTAAAGGATCATTGTTGAAGGTGTGCATGAGGCATCGAGAGATTTGACTCTCTGGGGTCAAAATGGTTGGGTGAGTGAATGGGGAAGGATGGGAAAAAAGACTAATTTCCCCACATATATTTGCATGCGTCCTTGATGACACATGGCTCTCCTGGATCTCATTTCTCTCCACTTAGGTTTCATTCCCCTTCCCACAAAAACTTAGAATAAAATAATTATCCTCACCATAGCCTTTAGGAATAATATTATAATATTCCTTTTGAGATAAGCCCCCTATATTAGCCCCTTTTTATAGGCTCTTAGCCCTCCCCTTTCCCTTCCTAGTGGATTTTAGTCCCCCGTACTCTTTATCGTTGTCAGTCTACATGCAACGATGTAATTTATTAATGATATGAGTGTTTACATATACAAAAATAGGCTCATTGGCCTTTAGCAAATAGGCTCTCTAGCCTGATAATCACATAAGTTTGTTGGCCTATAATAAACCTAGCTCACCAGCCTATAACACATATTTACATTTACAAATGGGGCTCGATATTGGGGTGTTACATCCCCCCCCCTTATTTTATGCATTGTCCTCAGTGAAATATATATACACATTTACCACCAAAATTTCAAAAACATGCGGGTATTATTCCTTCATAGCATCCTCGTGCTCCCAAGTTGCACCCTCAAGACCGTACTAGGTCCATTGGATCTTTACTATATCTATGGCTTGATTATGAAGCCACGTCCTCTTTCGGTCTAGTATGCACGCTAGATGCACTTGAAAAGCACCTTCTTTATCCACCTGAATCACACTCCAATCAATAACATGATTAGCATCAGTTATATACTTTTTGAGAAATGATACATGGAATACATTATGAATAGACATTGATGGATGTAATGCAAGCATATATGCTATAGGCCCAATCCTCTCTAGGATTCCAAACGGCCCACAATAACGAGATGCCAACTTTGAACAATTTACCAACTTCAGGGAACTTTTATTGGCCTTCACTTTCAAGAATACATGGTCACCCACTTTAAATTACCTGTGAGTTATGTCCTTATGAGCATATATTTTATTCCTTTCTTGAGCAGCCTTGCTTTATTTTTTACATATGCTCTTCCATTTCCCTGAGTAATTTCGGCCCAACTACTTCTCTATCTCTTGGGTTGTCCCAACTTACAGGCATGTTGCACTTTCTTCCATAAAGTGCCTCAAATGGGCTCATCTTTAGAGATGTGTGTTACCCATTATTATAAGCAAACTCTACCAAGTGTAGGTAGTCTTCCCATTTTTTTGGTTTATCCATCACATACATCCTCAACATATGCTTCAATCACTTGATTCACCCTCTTTGTTTGTCCATCATATTATGGATGATAATCTGTGCTAAAATTCAAATTTGTTCCAAAACCTTTAAATAATCCTTTCCAGAATTTTCATGTAAATTCTGTATCTCTGTCAGACACAGTTTTCTTGGGAATACCATGCAGTCAAGCAATTTCCCTCATATAAATATCAGCAACGTTAGTTTCCTTGTAAGTGAGCTTCACTGGAATGAAATGGGCAGCTTTGGTAAGCTTGTCCACCACTACCATGATAGAATCATGTTGTTTTCTTGTTCTGGGCAGTTTGGTGATGAAATCCATTGTGACCACTTCCCATTTTCACTCAGTAATGGGTAATGGTTGTAGAAACTTAGCTGGGTGTCTATGCTTAGCCTTGACCTTTTGACACTCCAAATATTTGGCAATGTACACAACGACTTATTTCTTCATTCCTGGCCAATAATATTGGTTCTTGATAGATGCAATAGTTTTCTGATACCCTGGGTGTCCAGCATAAGGTACGTTATGCATTTCTTTCAATACCATAATCTTCAATTATTGATAATTTGGTACATAAATTATGCCTATGTACATGATAATTTCATCATCTCCCAGCTGGTAGTCTTCAATTTTCTGCTGCAAAAGACCTTGATGTATTTTTTCCACTAATTTAATGTATTGCAAATCTGATTTTGCAGCCTCTAAGATTATGTCCTTCAAATCTGTTTGGTACATGATAATGGTTGTAGCATGCAACTCATGCATCCTTCTAATAAGTGCATCGAATACTTTGTTCTCTTTCCCTTTGATATGTTGTATATCAAAGTCATATTCACTGAGGAATTCTAACCATCTGTTTTGTCTGGAATTTAGAGTATGTTGTCCAAATAAATATTTGAAACCATTATCGTATGTACTCAAATCGAACATTTTCCCCATGAGGTAGTGCCTCCACATCTTCAAGGCATGCACTATGGCTGCCAACTCCAAATAATGAGTAGCATAGAGCCTTTCATGCTCCTTCAACTTACTTGATTCATAGCATACCACAAACCCATTTTGATTGAGGACTCCACCAAGTCATTCTTTACATGTGTTTTTGCATATAATGAAGTCTTCATTTGGATCAGAAATATTTAGTATTGGAGCACTGATCAATAATTTCTTCAAGTGCTAGAAACTATTTTCACATTCTACTGACCACTGAAACTTCACTCCTTTCTTTTGCAAGGAAGTGATTGGGTGTGCGATCTTTGAGAATCCTTCAATAAATATTATTTAGTAGCTTCCAAGGCCCATGAATGATCTAACTTCTGTCACATTCTTTAGTGCTGACCATCCTCCAATGGCCTCAATATTTTTAGGATCCATTGTTATCCCTTCCTCTGATATGTTATGTCCCAAATAATGGATTCGTTATTGATAAAATTAGCACTTGCTCAATTTGGCATACAATTGATCCTCCCTTAATACGTGTAGTACCATCCTCAAGTGTTGTGCATGCTCTTCTTTTGACTTAGAATATATAAGAATGTCATCTAAAAATACAATGACAAACTTATCCGGGTATTCTTTGAAAATGTCATTCATTAAACACATGAAAACAACTGGTCCATTTGACAACCCAAATGGCACCACTGTAAATTCATAGTGGCCATACCTTGTTATAAAAGTAGTCTTGTTTATGTCTTCCTCTTTAATTATAATCTGATGATAACTTGACCTAAGATCATTCTTGGAGAATATTTTTGCATTCTTCAAATGATCAAAGAGGTCATTGATCCTTGGAAAAGGTTACTTATTCTTTATAGTTACTTTGTTCAACTTCCTGAAGTACATACAAAGTCTCAATGTTCCATCCTTATTATTCAAAAATAAAACTGGGGCACCCCAAGGTGACATGCTTGGGCATATATACCTCTTGTTTCAGAGGCTCTTCAAGATGCATTTTCAACTCCTTAAATTCTGGGGTACTCATCATGTAAGGGGTCTTGGATACTAGAGCTGCTCTAGGCATCATATTTATAGAGAAATCAATATCTCTTTTAGGGGGTAATCATGTTATTTCTTTAAATACATCCTCAAACTCCTTTAGGACTACATAATATTCAGTATTTGACACCTTATATTTAGGTGTCTCTTCCATATGAGCTACAAATATTTGACACCCTTTTCTATAACTTTTCTTCAGCAGCATTGTTGATATTTCTCTGATAGTTATTTCTCTGGAAATTCCCTGTACTTTCCTTAGGTTTTCGTCCCTATCCAGGCAAGTAAATTCCTTGTTATGACATTATAGGATAGCATGGTGTTGGTCCAACCAATCCATCCCAATTATACAGTCATAGGAATCTAAAGGCAATATGTTCAAATATTCCCTGGTGTTCAGTCCATTCATGTCCATAGGACATGACTTAACCATCTCATTAACTTTTATTTTGGCTCTTGTAGCCAGATGCACAAACCAATATTTTACATGCTTGCTTCTTGGGAAATGCAATATTTCCACCATCTTAGGATCTATATAACTATGAATAGCTCATGAATCAATTAAACTAGCAATGGTTTGGTTGTTGATCATACCTTCCACTCAATAATATGTGACTAAAACTCATTTTGCTTGTTGTCCAGGGTTTCATAGACACTTCTTCCCATGTCCTCCACTATCTCAACTTGTTGTACATTGGGAACAATTCTCACTTTTTCACCTATGTGAGGAAAATATCTAAACATATGATCTCCTTTACAAACCCAACATTGAATAGGTGGTTGCCTTGGCCTTTGCCCTCCTGACTCAATCGTTCTTGGCTCTCTAGAATTTGGTTGACCTTGAGGATTGTTTCTGAAGAATGGTGGCTTATTCCCCTTCTTCCTTTGTTCCATCTTGTACTTCTTCTTGTCTTCCTAAGATTTTTGGAAATAATTTATTTCTTTATGTTGATCATAAAGGAATTTGTATTGCCTTATGGTCTCCTCCAATGTTTTGGGATCATCATATTGTATCTTGTCACTGATGAATGATGGAAGTCCACTCAAATACCTCTGAATATTAATTGTCTCATCCTTGATGAAAGAAACACACTTTAGCATTTTAGGAGCCTTCTCTCATATTCATCTATGGTCATACTCCCAAGCTTGATTTCAAATAACTCCTTCATTATCTTATCATAGTATCTCTTAGTCAAGTATTTATTTTTTAAATACTTCTTGAATTCCTTCCAATTAATTTTTTTCTCCTTAATGTGTTGCACCTGCACAAGTTGGTCCCACCACATATATGCCTTTCCCTTGAGATGATAGATGGAAATTATTCCTTCTGCGTGGGAAGAATAATTATGTAATTGAAAATACTTTCTCATGTCTAGCAGTCGTGTCTTTGCATCTTCATCCTTCTTGTGCTCACCATCAAATGTAGGAGGTTTGATTTTGTTCATTTCTCCTCGTACCTCATCCACCCCAGACCTTTTATGCTTCTTGATAGGGGATGGACTTGATTTTTTGTGTGCTCTCCTATTGGAATTCCTCGGGGAGTGATGGTGATGTCTTCTAACACTTCTTGTTCTTCTTTTCTCATCAGGAGACCTGTGACTTCCTGATTTGCTTGAGCCACTCTTCTTATCCAATTTATTTTATATTATGTTTAATCTCTATTTTAACTTCATGTTGAAGTCCTCCTATTTCTCCTTGGATTTCATAAGCCTTTCATTATAATCTTTATGTCTTTGGACATCCTTTTGCAAATTTTTAATGGTCTCTACCATACTCATGTTTTCTTCATTTGCTTCTCCGTATCCATTTGAGTTTGTTCTTTCAATACCCATCTGGACATCCATCCCTCTAATCTCATTTTTCTAGCTGTAAGACCCCTCTGTCTCTTTCATCCCTCTGCACTATGTGTTGGTCATGTTCTGATCTAACAGTTGTTAACTTTGCAAAAATGTGCAGCCAACAAAACGTGTTAGACTGATTGTCTCAACAATTTCATGAAAATATGAACCATTCTAGTTCAATAATCTATCAGACTTCTTTCGTCTGATTTTCTGAGAAATTGACTGTTCAACTCAATTTTCTGGGTGAACAGTTATATTCCACTATCCAAGATCTTTCCAATGCAGGTCTGTACAAATCAAAACCCCACGGGCTCCTTTTATAAGCCCCTTTCTATATTTAAAAACCATTTTCGAGCACTAGCCCTTTTTCTTCAGCCCCCAAACTCATGTGACCACGGGCTATGACCAAGCACTTAGTTGAAAGGCGCTTATACAGAGCTTCAGAACTTCGGGGCTCCATAACTTCAAGATTCATAGGTTTCACCTTTATCACCCTTCATTTCTCCCAGATGTCGAATTGGAAAACTTCTGAACAAATTCTTCTTCGAAGCTTCAGGACTCTGGTACTTCGGGACTTCGGGTTTCGGAGGTTCTTACTACCTCTCACCCTATTTCTCTTGAATGTCGAATTGGTGAACTCCCGCATAGTACATCTTCGGATCTTTGGGGCTCTGCTTCTTCGGAGATTTCGGAGATATTTCTATATCACACCTTATTTATCTCGAACACCAAACTTCTAGACTTCTGGGGTATCCTTATCACTGTGCACCAGAGTGCTACATGTCAAAAATATAGTGATGACACATGGTCCAATCGACTGGTGACACCTGTCAAGTTCCAATTGTCATAATAGGTCAGTGACGGGCATGAATTAGGTTGAAACATGGAATGCATAAGTTGGTCCACATCACCCTATGTGATGTCATCATGGCACGTCACTCCGATGCTCTGAGACTTCAGTACTTCGGGCTTCGGAGGATCTCACAATACAACACAATAAAACACTTGAACGTCGAATTTCCGAACATACGCTTTCTAGAGCTTCAAGGCTCTAGAGCTTCATAATTTTGGGCTTCGGACGTTTCTTCTTCAACTTACCTCAAAGATCCCGAACGCCAGAGTTTCGGACTTTGGAGGTTTCTCCCATGACACTCTCAAAAACTCTTAAATGTCAGAACTTCGAACACTTGCTAATCTACAGACACATGTCCACATACACGAACAGTATGGATTGGATCCGGACTTTGGGACTTTGGGAAAAACTCTAATCCACGCAACTGCAACCCAATTCTCCCAGAGTGCTAAATTTCTGAACCACTCGGAGATCCAACGGCACGCCTTCTACCAGAGATCTATGGTTGAGATCTACTTCGGGACTATGAGGATTTTTCCTCCTTTTTGTAAAAGACTTGAAAACTGTCGAAGCAACAGAGTCCGAAGGACTTGAGGGGTTAAGAAACACACTACTTATCTAGATCTGACAACTGTGAGGGATCTATCTTCTCCCTAACAAATCCAATGACCCAAATTTAAACTTTATGGCCCAAAACCATGGTTGTTGTGGTTTCCTTCCTTTGTTGGATTTCTCGAACCTTTAAACCTCTTGAGATTCTGAACACAGTCAAGGTGTTCCCTCAGTTCCCTCCTAGCACTCTTTAAATTCAATTATCTGTGAAATTTCGCTACAATTTCAACTTGCACGGCCCATCCAAGCTTAGTGCTGGAAATTGGGGCTTTGATACCATATTGTAGCATACCCATCGTTAGGCCCCTCGGAAATGCCACATAACAATTTTTCATTTCTACTGTATATATATTTATAAAATTTTAATATAGACAGATATATTCTAAAACTACATAGAATCATGCGGAAACAACAGTTAAAGTATACATACAACATACACAGGAAAAACCCATAATCATGAAAGCATGTATAAATACACAGCATTTAATTCATACACAATTGATACTTATATTTTAATATATGGCCACCAACTGCATGCAAACCTTCCACGATCCTCCCAGCCTTATACCACACTGCTTAGAACTCTCAGCAGTGGGTCACCCCCGAGCTGGGACTAAACTCCACCCGGGTAAAGGGGTTTCTAACCAGGATGAAGCTACACAGAAAATAGGAGGTATTTTGTCCCAAGACCCTACTCAAACTATCATCCTATAGTCTCTCATTCCCCACATGCATGTCCCACTAGAGGAAGTATGCCCCCTCTTTGCTCAACAGTCCTTCGGCTTCCCCACTTCCCTTACAAGGCTTCAGCAATAGGCCGGACAGGAAGTCTCAGAGAACTATAGCTACAGTTGGTCTCCCTCAAGAATCCAATTCCCAACAATTATCTCACCTGGAGAGATTTTCTCATGGGCCTAACAACCTACCTCTTCAATCCCACGGGACTGACAACCCACTTCTTCAATCCATCTCTCTAGTGGGTGATGGTAGCAGCAAAGTTTGGGTATGGAGCAGGTAATGGTAGCAACCACACTCAGGAAAGGAACTATGTTGGAAGCAACAATATTCAGGTAAGGCACAGTACGGGTTCAGGCAAGGTACGGGTGTGCTGTGCATAACAAGAAATGTACGGGATCACTTATGAAGGTGTGTGTGAGGCATCGAGAGATTCGAGTCTCTGGGGTCAAAATGGTTGTGTGAGTGAATGGGGAAGGATGGGAAAACAAACTAATTTCCCCACATATATTTGCATGTGCCCTTGATGGCACATGGATCTCCTGGAGCTCATTTCTCTCCACTTGGGTTTCATTCCCCTTCCCATAAGAACTTAGGATAAAATAATTATCCTCACCGTAGCCTCTAGGAATAATATTATAATATTCATTTTTAGATAAGCCCCCTATCTTAGTCCCTTTTTCTAGGATCTTATCCCTCCCCTTTCCCTTCCTAGTGGAGTTTAGTCCCCCATACTCTTTATCATGGTCAATCTACATGCAACTATGTAACTTATTAATGATATGAGTGTTTACATATACAAAAATAGGCTCACTGGCCTTTAGAACCTAGGCTCTCTAGCCTAATAATCACATAATCTTGTTGGCCTATAATAAACCTGGCTCACCAACCTATAACACATATTTACATTTACAACTGGGGCTCAATATTGGGGTGTTACAACAACCATCAGATTACCAGGTAAACCTTTCATTCCATCAATTCGTAGATTATTTTTGTGTATAATTTAGATCTAGGAAAATTTGTTTGTTTCATCTCTATTATGTCT
>JZKD02S0034828.1:332734-354010 GCA_000966675.3 Picea glauca
GCATTTGTCATCTCTCACGCACCCACCCACACACCCATGTAAAGAATATAATGCATACCCAACCCAAGGGTGGTGCCTCCTCTTTTACCCCGCTCGAGCTATGAAGCAGTGGTGGAGATGGGGGGCAGTGAGCAATGGAGGAGGTCACTTCCAATTTAACCCTGTTGGTGCCATAGAACTGGAGAGGAGCTGACTACATCCTCTAGGATGAGTCACGAGGGCTATAAAAATGGCGATGAGCACTCTTTGAGAGGGGGTAAGCCTGTTAACACGACAAATGGTGTTGTTGTTGCGATCACCCCTCTTGGGCTTTCCGCACTCCCAAGGCATGTTGGGGGGGAGATGGAGGTGGAGGAAGGAAGGAATGAAGGCTGGGGGGAGATGGAGGGAGTGATGGAGGGAGACGAAGGAGCTAATATGGAAAGTGGAGCGGAGGGAATTGGGGAGGAGGCCTATGGTTCACGAGAAGATGTTGCAGAGAACAATGGTTCAGGATTTTTTGTGAGAGTTGAGGCGCGTAGCAGGGAGAGTGCACAAGGGTGGGTATGGGGTGGAATGAGCCTATTTTCCCCTCTTAAATCCATAGAAGCCTAAAATTACCACTGAATTTACCATTGAAGCCTGAAATGACCACTGCATCATCCTGGTACGCCATGCCTAGCTGGTGCGCTTGCCCAATTTCCCAGCCAGGTGCACTAACATAACTCCTCTCATGGTATGATCCATGGAGGAATTAATGTGTAGGGGCTGGAGGCCAGGGTTAATAACTCCCTCGGCTACCCGGTTCCATCCATCCTCCTTCTCTTTCCAGGTGACACCTCATCCGGGTGAGGGCAGTCCCTTTGGGCTAGCTCCATGCAATGAGTCCATAGAGGTGAGCTTTTGGATTGCCTGGAATTTGTGAGAGTAATCTGTTGGGTGGAATCAACCCCTGTTTTAGCCAGTCTATCTGCCACCTTATTTGCACTTCACCTTATGTGAGAGGTGGTGACAGTGAGAGAGGGTTTAAGAAGTGACTGAAAGTTGTAGAGGGGGACCAAGAGACACCAACTAGGGGTGATTTTTTCTGGATCTCTTCCATTTAGGATTTTTGTTGTCAGCTCAATTATGAATTTGGATTCTCCTTCTATGATCAGGAAGGTGAGTTTATCATCCAAATCCAATTGCACTCCTTTAATTATACCTCGTATTTTCACTGAGTTGTTGGTGTCAAATCCCAAATTTTCTGTAGTGAGGCTATGAATTTGTCCCTTGTTGTTTCTTATGACTTCTCCTGAGCTTGAGAGACCCAGATTGCCTTTTGAAGCGCTGTCAAAGTTGATTTTGTGAAATCTGGGCAGGGGAGGGAGACAAAACAGAGGGACTGAAGGCTTTTCCTATGAAGGGGGGTTGTTGTGGGAGGGATGGAGTGTGGTAGCAAGAAGTCTTAAGATTTGAGATTCGATATCTCACCCGGATCAGAGGGGAAGTCTTCTTGGGTCCAAAGTTGGAGATGAAGAGTTTCCTGAAGATGTGAAAGGATGGTGGACCAGAGGCTAGTGGCCTGGGAGGACTGGGAGTGAAAGATTATTTTGTTTCTCTCTTTCCAAAGTTTCTAAACTATGAATCATGGTAAGAGTTTCCAGGTTTTCTTCAGCATTGGAATTTTATAAGAGCAAGTTCCCCAACCCCTGATTATGCTCATGATGTTATCTTTGATCCGTTTGGTTCTTCTCATGAGTTGGGTGGCTTGGTTACAGATTTCCTCACTAAGAATACAATTATTTAGGAGGTGCTCCATAGTTTCTTCTTGTTGATAGTAGATATGCGAGATCGAGGGACCAATAAAACCCTGTCTTTGAATATTGTCCCAAGTTAAGATTTTGTTTTGAAGAAGGAGCCAGAGGAACATGGAGATTTTGGGCCAAAATTTGTATTTCCAAACTGTTGTCTAGATGTGGTCTTTTTGCAGAGTTTGAAATTTTTCCTATAGAGTATATCCTTCTTTGAGACTAAATTTTCCATAGGGTGAGTGCCCCCATTGGAGAATATCTAGATCTGTGCTTATTCAGATTTGTCTTGGGATTATTACTTTCCTCTAGTGTTATAGGTCATAGTCCCTTGCTGCTTGGAGTTCTTGATGTGTTGATTTCTAGCTTCGCCAGGGAGAGTTGATTGGGGTGTTTGTCCACATGTCTTCTACTTTGCAGGTGACAAGATCTTGTATGTGATTTTCATAGGATTGTAGGTTTTCTTCTGATTGGAGGGGTGGAATTTGCTGCCAGGAGTCCCTCCAGAAAAGGGTGCTTTGGATGTTACGAATTTCCCAGAAGTCGTGTTCCTGTATTAGTGGCCGATTTTTCCAAGATGCATTCTAGATGTTGGAGCCTTGAATTTTGTCCTGTAGCCTGATCAGATGGATTTGTTGCGCGATTGGGGCGTATTTTTGTTTTCAGAACTTTGCCCAATTTTCTGTTGGATTTTTGAGCCATCTCCACCAGATTTTAGCTCCCATGGTGTTATTGAGTTTGCCAAGGTCCCGGAGGCCCGAGCCACCTAGGGATTTGGGCTTGCAAACTTTATCCCAGATGAATAGGGCCCATTTTTTGTCTAGGTTGTGGCCATGCCAAAGAAATTTCCTTTGCAAATTCATTATTTTATTTATGATGGATTTGGGGGTGGCTAGGGATGAGAAAAGTTAGGCATGGATGACTTGGAGGACATATTTTAGGAGGGTGATTCTAGCAGGGAGGTTGAGGGAGCATAAGGTCGAAGTGCTGAGAGATTGGAGATGGAAAGGAGGAGAGAGTCCCAGGAGATATTTCAGGCAGACGAAGCTGAGAGAGGGATGCCCATGTACTAAGAGGGTAGGGTGCAGACAGGAATAGTCAAAAGATGGGAAATGTGTTTTTGGATTGTAGCAGGCATGTTGAAGAAGAACAATTGCAATTTGGCCAGATTAAATGTGGTTCCTGAAGCTTCGCTGAAATCATTGAGGATGGACCTTAGTTTTTTTTCTTCTTGCATCGTGGGGGTGTTCATAAGCATTCTTTCATCAACAAACTGGTTTTGGAAGGCTACAGCCTAGAGCCCATGGAGAGGGAGGCCTTGAAGGGATCCATTTTGGATAGAGGCTTTGATATAGCGGCCAAGGCCTTCAGCCATTATGAAAAAAAGGAAAGGGGAGAGGGGGTCACCTTGCCTTATTCCTCTTGAAGGTGAGAAGGGTTGTGAGGGGGGGCCATTGAAAAGGTTTGAGAAGAAGGTTGAAGAAATGAGGTTCATTATCAAGGCTATCCAGTCTGTGGTGAAACCAAAGCCTATTAAGATAGCTCTCATGTACTACCAACTTAATTTGTCAAAATCTTTTGAAATATCGAGCTTCATTAGCATACCTAGAGTACGGGTGATTTTGAGAGAGTGGATGACTTCATGAACGAGAATGACACTATCCATGATTTTCCTTCCCTCGACGTACCCATATCTCTTTTTGGAAATCATGAAGGGGAGGATTGGCTTGAGTCTTAGAGATATGACCTTGGAGATTGTTTTATAGATCAAATTATAGAGCTATATGGGTCAGAAGTTATTAGGATTTTTAACCCTCTCTTCTTTGGGTATTAGGGTGAGGAAGGTGGCATTGAGTGATGGGAGAAATTTTCCTGAGTTGCGAGATTCTACAACCAGTTTCCACACTTTGTCCCTTAAAATTGGCCAACACGAGTGGAAGAAGGTTGTTGTGAAGCCATATCGACCTCAACCTTTGCCTGTGCGTAAGTCATGGATAGACTGATCTACTTTTTCCCGAGTTATGGATGTCATGAGCATTGCATTTTGTTCATGGGTGATTAGAGTTGGGATGTTTTGAGTCACTCTCTCAATTGTTGAGGTGCGGTCCATAAGGGGTTCTAAGAGGAGATCCTTGTAGAATATTGTTAACTCGTGTGTTATTTCCTTATGAGAAAGTAGGGTAGTGCCCTGCGTGTCTTCTAAATTCATGATACGGTTGATGAAGCATCTATGGATCATGGAGCGGTGGAAGAATTTGGTGTTTTTCTCTCCCTCTTTGAGCCATTGAACCCAAGATTTCTGTCTCTAGAGAATTTCTTCCTTTTTTTTATCTCTCTTCCAATTTCCTTTTGATATGTTTCTCCTCTTGTTGCTGATTTTATGTGTGCCCAGTTTGGATGATTCGCACCTATAGGGCCTCTAGTTTTTGTTCCAACAGTTTTCTTTCCTGGAAGATATTCTCGAAGACTTCTTTGTTCCATTTTTTCACCTGTTGTTTGAAGTGTTTTAGATTTTGCTGGAAACAATACATTTTAGTGCCTTTATGGATTTCTGTTGTGCTCCACGAATGGCAGGCTATCTCTTGGAAGTCCAGATGGGATAGCTAGAATTTCTCAAATCTAAAGGGCTTGAGTGTGGGGGTGGCAATTGTGTCTACCCAGAGTTGAACTGGCAAATGGTCTGAGCCTGCCTTCAGGAGGAGGTTGAATTCTACTAGTGGGCCTTCAAAAAGGAGAACTTTCAAGATAAGGAAGCAATCTAGCCTGGAGGGTATTTGTTGGTGCCCTGATCGCTTGTTGGTCCAGGTGTAGGTGTCATTTCCATTCTCTATGTCAACCAGTTTGCGGTGATCTATGAGTTCCTGAAATTTTGAGTTGTCATGTTCCAAGCATCCCCCCCCCCATTTTTTCCTCTAGTGTGAGAATCATATTGAAGTCTCTGCCAATTATCCATCTTTTGTGCCCAGCTAGATAGGCTAGGTAAGCCAAACTCTGAAGAAAAAGTTCTTTGTCTTGGTTGTTATACGGTCCATAAGCATTTGTGATCATTCCATCCTTGTCCGAACCGATGGCTCAGTAGTGAGCTATGAGAGTGCTTGGAGTAGAGAGGCCTTGGTCTAGAATGACTTTGGCAGGGTTCTAAAGGATGGTTAGGCCCCCTACGGCACCTTTTGATTCCATGTAATGAGATTTGCAGTTGCGCCAACATCTTTTGAAAATGTCATCTGCGGTTTTCCCCACGCATTTTGTTTCTTGTAGCAGGAGAATATTCGGGTCTTCCATCTTGATGTAGTTTCATAGAATCCTTTGTTTGGATCTTCCATTTAGGCCTTTGATGTTCCAGGTGAGGATCTTCATAATTAAAAATTTCATGGGTGGGAAAGGGAGCTCTCTGAGAGCCAGTGTATCTGTCCCGAGTTGATCATACAGTTTCATGCCTCCTTTATTAACCGGTGCGTTGATTTTCTTCCCTATATCTTATTTTCCTTTGGGTGTCTTCTTGGGTCTGGGTTTGGGTATACACTGATACCTAGCCTTGAGGTATCCCTTGCTAAGCTTTGGAAATGTTCGTATAGACACATATTCTTGCGTAAGAGGTGTATTTTCTATGTTTGGTGGCTTCTAAAGACTTGATGTGTTTGCCTAGTGTGATACCAATCCCCATTAGAATTTCTTCTAACCAAAAATATTGAGGTAGGGAATAGAGGCGAATCCATACCGGTACATAGGCAAAAATTTCCTTTTCAGGTCAGAAGCGGTCTATCCAGAAGTGCAGGCAGAGACCGACAGAGTTATAGAAGTAAGGTCCTCCTTCAAAGATGTGGTCCTTGTCCTCTAGGTTATAGAATATGACTGTGAAGAACCCTTTGGAGCTTAGCTGGAGCTCGTAGTCTCCCTTGGGGTTCCACCATGCCTTGATCCAACGAGCTAGGTCTTTTTCTGAGGGTCAGAGGCCTAGGAATTTTCCTATGAGGACATGGTCTCTCATGAACTGTGTATGTTCCCCTATTCTGGTAGTATTAATGGCATATTTGGGTGCAACTGGAGCTTGAGGGATACATTTTCCGAGTATCCACACCTGAGCTTCTTTTGGATGCGAAGATTCTTCATCCATGTTCAGTACTTTTCTTCCATCAGTCTCTTCTTTCAAATATTGTTCACGCAGGTGCAAAGGCGGTTCAAAGGACGGTCAGCGCGCGTGTGAGTTCTCTGGGTCATTTGTTGTGACATTGCGATATGAGGGGGCTTTCACCTCCCCTTCTTCTCTCATTTTGCTGAGACGGTCAGAGCTACAGAGTAGAGTGTTCCAGGTGCATACATAGGAGGTTTCCAGTGGTCAAGGCAGAAGGATGGCTGAATCATGAAACCCTAAACCTTGCAGAATGCTCTCATGAGTTATGGTTTCTATCAAAATTAATAAACTTAAAAGTAAAAATATTTAACAATAAATTTAAAATTTTCATTTAATTAAAAAAATATTCTAAAAAATTAATCAAATTGTGCAATCATTGATTGGATCATTTAATCAAGTTTGTAAACATGTTTAATAAACATATTGTATCTATTTGCATAATAAATAATTCACTTTGAAAAACAATTAAAACTTATATGCTATTAAATAATTATAAGTTTTTGCATTCATAATCCAAATTAAATGATGTCATATGATAAAAGTTAAACATTAGATGGTATCTCAAATTTAAATCGGTGATACATCTCAAATTTAATGTAAATATACAAAAATAAGTAATAATGTTAGCTACTAACATATACATAATACATTTTATAAATCGAACAATATTAACATCAACATGATATGAAAAGGCATGATATACATGTACAATAATATCAAAATCAATATATATGTCAAATATATATCTTATGTTGAATATAAATGTCAAATATACATCACAACAATCAATGTTATGTCAACTAGTGTTATATAGGTCCACCACCGAAGCAAGAGGCATTAGTGCCTCCACCACCAGAGCTAGAGGCATCATTGGTACCTCTAAAAGATAATAATGTAGAAAGAAGAGTTTGATAGAGTTCTCCACCATGAAGTGTATCACCGGATGCAACCATATAATATATAGCATCAACAATGAGTGTAGTAGGTGTAGTATCTAGTGGTGCAACTGATGGCATAGGTGTCGTTGTTGGTGGTGCAAGTGGAGGAAAAGATTGCAGTCATCTTGGTAGATGAGGAAAATGTCGAAGGTTGAGGAGGATGAGGAGGAGAAAATAGTGGTTAAAATGCGAGAGGAGTTGTCAAAGGTGTAGGGGGAGGGGGAGGATATGGTGTTCAACATGCTAGAGGAAGAGAAGTCGAAGGTGGAAGAGGAGAAGGAAATCAATCTACCAAAGGAGGATGCAATATTATCCCTCAACCACTTGAGTAGGTTGAGGGCATCGAAAACACAATGCATCAATAATGTTATATCATGGGAAGGCTCAAATATATCTATGAAAGCTTAGGGTGTTGAAAAATATCTAGAGGTCTTAGTGGCACCACTCTGTTGAAAGCCATTAGTGCACATATCTGATCTGCCACCTAATGATAGAATATCTAATCTAGCCAATGTCGCATGCTAGGTATCTATGCTAATCAGCCTCAAACATATCCTCATCACACTAAAGAGGCTCCTCACTAGAATATGAACCAATATCTACAAAATAATAGACAACAATAATTAGACAATTTAAACAAATTCTTAGAATCAATTATATGTGCATTAAATAAGACAAAAAATATGCAACTAGATCAAAATATAATGATAATATAACCTCTCTTGTCTAGTGGCTCATCCTAACTAAATAGAATGTTTTTACATCATCATCAATCCATCCATAAGTATGGATATTGTACAATATTGAGGATAGGACTATCCTAACTAGATAACAAATACAAATCCTCTAAACGCAATGGCCTCCACAAGTACTATGCATTCCCTTCTTAGGAAACATTTTCCCCCACATGCACATATGAACATTAGTCATTGGCTTAGGAGGGTGGGAATCAAATGTCAACCAAGTCAACAAAATCCTCTCAAAAAATAAGGAAAATAACTTTGAAGCAAAGGGGAAGACATATATCCTCTTAAACATGCCACGACAATGATTTAGAGCAGTACAAGTAGTGCATCAAAGAGAAACTAATGCATTTTCCATGAGAGGTGTGTTATGTTATTGTCATGAACATAAGGGACAAGCACTTAACATCCTCTTGTTATAGCATATTTTTATACCTTAGTAGCTAAGATGCCTTTGATTGGCCCTTATCCCTTCATATCCCCTTTATTTTTGCTTGGTCCCTCCCAAAGCTCTACCAAAAAATCCTTCCTGGAAATCCACTCACACATATTTCTTAGTAAAGGTGTGAATACTCACCCTTTCCCTTTAGTAAAGGCGTGAGTGCACTCCAAAGTACCAAAAAATATATAAAAACACAAAAAATGCATGCTCCCAAGTGGGGTTTATGTGAAAACTAACTCTATAACTCCCTAAAACATGTAGAAACACGGTCTCAACCATCTTGAAATGGTATAAAAGAGATCCAAAGAAAGGAGGAGTAAAATGCATTGTTATTATGCTAGAATAATCATCTATCCCAATCCACCAAGTCATTATATTACTGAGGTTTTTATGACCTACATTTCCCTAGAAACCGTTATTTCCCGAAGTTCATTGCCCATTTGTATCATTGAGTGAATTGAAGGTGGTTTAGTCCTAAGTGGCCCAAGATTGGAGGAATCCAAACGGAGGTTACAGATTGTGCCAGTGGCAAAATAAGGTACATTTCTTTGTATTATTGTTCTTAAAAATAATATGAAGATCTCTCATTTTTTCCTCCCATAAATTTTGAGTTGTTTGTGTTGAATTTAATCTCATTTTTAGTATTGAGATGAGGAACTAATTTACCTTATTAAGTTAGTTAAAATAGTTATTTTATGCTCATTTTCATTTCTACCAATAGTTTGAGGAAATTTTGTAGTTTCTATGTGTGCAAGTTTTCAATTTGAAGAAGGAACAAGGATAGTTGGAGCAAGGGCAACCGATAAGGAATGTCTCAAATCAGTCATCTGAACTAGTTAAGACCTCTTATAACTAACTGGAAGTTATTGAAAGAATATTATAGGCTATTTTTAGGAAAGAATAGCATTTTTTCTTATAAACATGTTCTATTAGTCAGCCCTAGTTATAGGAAAGACTATTTCAACAATAGACTTGGTGACCATACTAGGGATAACTCCTAGAGTTATTCTAAATAGGGTTTGATTAGTTTCTTTCTTGTCCTAGGTTAGGCTTTTCTATTAGTTTTCAGTCTGCATTTCTTTCTTCCAATGTCACATGTCAGTCTACAGGATTTTCTTGCGGATTTTAACCTCTTACAAGACACACTCACTCCTTTCCTTCATTGACATAGTGAGAACTCGTCAATTTCCTTAAGAAAAGGTGAAATTACTCATTTGTTTTCTTCACAGAAGTAATGAGTGCATTGTGGGAGTTATTTTTCTTCATTTATATCCCTTCCCCTCCTACCTAGTTGCGACATGTTTTCTTTTTTTTCTTCTAGTGTCTATGTGAAGTAGATTTGTAATTGAAAAGTGCTTGTTTGATTGTAGTTAGTTTTAATTATCATCAAAAAGAAAAATGCATTATAGGTGTTTTTCGTTTTCTTTCATTTGCATGTTTGATGTTAGTTTGTTTAGTTGTGTTTTATTTTACTTTTTTTTTTAATAGAGTTTGATAGTTACAAGTCTTTGCAACAAAAGGAAAATTTGCATTTTGCATCAAATTTATGTTTCAAATTTGTTCATGTTTTAACTATTTTCATTGAAGAATTAGTGCAATTTGGATGTCAGTGTTCTTACAAGTTATTTATATTTGAGTCTTCAAAACACCATTAGTTTCACTTCCATGACCTTTGTGTAATTAACAACCATTTTAAATAAAATCTTAATTAAAATTAACCAGACTCTTTTCTTTCTAGAAAAGCCAACAGTAGTGTATGATCTAGGGCCTTGGAATAAGGTTGGAGAGTAAAATCTCTAAGGCCACGAAACTTGAAACTAGAGTTGATTAAAGAGTGTGAAACCTAGTAGTAGCAATGAGCTATTGTTGGGAAAGCACATCTAACATAGGTATTAAGCATGAGGTTGCATTAGGGTAAGTGGACATGATATCCCCTCCTTTGCTTGCTTTAGTTTCCATTGGTTTACTACGTGTACGTGGGTTTCCAAAGTGTTGATCAAGCCCTCTAAGTGACAACACTTTTGGAAGCTTTGGGATTTGCTTCCCTTTGTTAGGATATTTAGACACTTAGGAGTTAGTGAAGATCAACTTGGTCTAATGTGTCTTTAGGTTAAAGTATTTTTCTTAGTGTGTTTCTTTAGTATGCATTTTCATTTAGGAAATATGATGGTCACGATATTTTCCCAACATATAGTGATATGACGGCTCATATTCTCCTCGGTCTTAACGACTACATTGATCCATGGCTTGGCACCCAATTTTTCCATGATCTCTATTTAAAGAGCATGGACGGTCATTTGCAGTGATTGATTGTGAGAAACTCTCTTGTAAACCTCTCTGTGATATTTTTTTTCATTAATAAATCGCTTCAAATGGCCCTGTTGGTTGGGGTTGTGGATGTTTCCCCACAAGGGTCTTACCACATAAACACATTCGTGTGTTGATATTTGATATGGTTTTTTGAGTTACTATTGAAGGTGTTCATCCTCTATTGAAATACTTTTGTTTTCGAACATGGTATCAAAGTGCATTTAAAGACCCGATCTTGTTGTAGATCGAGATCTTGAAGTCATGTTTTTGCATCTCTAATTTCTACCATTTTCATACATTTCTTGGCTAATAGGACTATTCCATTCCACCTGGAGCACCTCTTTGAACTAGAAATGATTTTTGTTTCATTCGAAAAGGTTTCTATTTACCCAAGATACGACCATTTCAGTCAAATCCGGAGGTATAAATATCAAATATGCCCTTTTAAATTTTTACAGAGATAATATTTTGGTATTATTTCAGTTTTCTATTTTTTATTTCCAAGTTGTTATTCTTTTCAATCTGCACATGGTCTTTTCCCTACGCTCTGTGAGATCTTGGAAAATCAAAAACAAAGAAAAAATGGTTTTCCTATCTACATATGCTCTTTGACATGCACTATGTGTGATCTCGATAAATCAGAAATAGAGGGAAAATTTACATTTTTCAAATAATCTAACCAATATATAACCTTTGTTGTTGCTATAAAGAGAAATTTTTTGTGTGTGTGAATGCATGAAAATACATTTTATTGAGCACGCACTCCAAGTTCATCTTCCACAACAACACCCCCACTCATCTTTCTTAAGACTATAATGTTTTTTACACTAGCTCACTTGGTTGAAAGTTACTTTACTTCATATGAGGTCTTGAGTTCAAGTCTCTTTTTTGTTACTTTTTTTTTGAAAAATTCCATGTGTTCATTGTAAATTGTTTTTCACTTAATTATAAAAGTGAATCACTATTAAATAACTTTAACACTTTAATTTAAATTATATTTTGCATGCAACTTTCATTTACAAAGTAATTCTCGCTTATTCTATAAAAGTGGGTCACTTCATAAGTAAATTATTTAAAGGTGAGATTATAGGAACAGTTAGAAGGAGCATCACCACGTGGATCAACTTCTACTTTCCACATGGCTCTTTGGTTACCATTAATGTATTTTTTGAAAAGGGTATAACTTTCACATCCGAAGTCCATTTTTAGTGTCGATTTTTTGAAACGGCCTATTTTTTTAAGAGATTGACATCCAAATCATCAGTTTCAAATTTTAAATCCATATTCTATGTATATTTAATATGGATTCTCCCAACGATCTTTTTCTTACGAGTACCAACTACCTCTCATAGAAATCCCATATGGAGGATGTATTAAGAAGTAAAGGATTGTACTGGATTACCTTGGGAAAATAACAACGCACGGATGATGAAAAGTATGTCAAATGGGCTAATAAGAATGATGAAGCACGTCGACCAATCAGAATCTCCATCTATCTTGATTTAATATTTCACCTTTAAGAAATTAATGGCCTAGATAAATATTGAAGTTGTGTTTGGTAAAAACAATATTATTTGAGCCCACCAGTTGGAAAATCAATTAATTACTTTAAGTCCAAATGATTTCCTTGCATTGAAGATTATTTATCTAAGTTAAAAAAAACTTATATTTTTATGCATAGAATTCAACCTAGATCTGAAGGAAGATCGATGCATATATGTTATTCTTTATAAGCTTGGTAGTGCATATTTTGTTTCTGCATCCACCTTTTATGCCACTAGAGAAGCTACAGTGAATGCTTATAAACAACCCTCTCTTTATTCTTTTTTGATGATCTGATTCGAGAGAAAGAAAAATGTGTACAACTTGGATTGATTAGCATTACAGGTACATACAAAAAATCCTTAGTGACCCAGCAGAAAGATAAAACCAAGAATCCCAAGAAGCAACCTCCTTTCCACAACAAAAAGGAAATCAAGGGTCCCAAACTCTCTCAACCATCTTTCACTCCTAATGGTGACAAAGGAGAAAAATCCAAAAGTAAGAATATTGATAGGAATTGCATATTTTGTGGGAAAGATGGTCATGTGGAGTCTAAATGTTTTAAAAATATGGAAGCCTTAGAAGCAACGATGAAGAAGCACAACATCTGTATTGATTATTCTTCCTATTCTTCTTCTTATTCTTATTCTTCTTCTTATTCTCATGGACATGCAATTTATGCTTCTATTTTCTCCTTCAATACAACTTCTACTTCTTCTCTTCATGAGTGGCTTATTGATTTTGGATCATATTATCATATGGCTAAGGACAAATCCATATTTTCTACTCTAAATGAATGTAACACCAAGAAAATATTTGTTGGTGATGATATATCTCTTAGTGTTGTAGGGTAAGGAACAGTACAGGTATATAATGACCATTTCAATGATGTATTATGTGTTCCAAGTCTTTTTTGCAACCTTCTATCAACATATTAGATCACTCATTCAAGTGAATATAAAACCATACAATTTTCACCTCACCAAGATGTAATCAAGGATTTAAAAGATCCTAAGCATGTCCTTGCAGCTGGAATTGTTGATGATATTGATCTCCAAGTTGTACAAGTTTGGAAACTTTGGGTCATCATCTTTTCCATTAGTTTTTTGTTTCTCATAGAGATGACTTGAGAAAACATTGGCATGAGTGGTTTGGTCATATAAACTATCGTTGATTACAACAACTATGTAATCAATAGATGGTGACTGGTCTTCCTCTTGTTTCTTGCATAGATGGTGTTTGTGTCGATTGTGTTCTCGAAAAACATCATCGAGATAGCTTTGAAAAATGTGCCTATTGGCATGCCTCGGCCTCTTTGAAGTTTGTTCGTGGTGACTTGTGTGGTCTGATTTCTTCTCCTTTTTCTGGGTGCAAGTGTTTCTTAACTTTCATTGGTGACTTCTCCAGATTCACTTGGGTTTACTTATTAAAAATTAAGAGCAAATTGTTTGACAGGGTTTTGGCCTACTAGACCCTTGTAGAAAAATAATTAGGACATCAACATCAAAGGTTAAGAACAGATAATGGAGCTGAATATGTGAACACAATTTTTACAAGTTATTGCACTGCACAAGGCATCCAAATGCAACAGATTGTTCTATATACACCACAACAAAATGGTGTTTCTAAAAGAAAGAATTGCACTTTAAAATAAATGGATAATTGTGTGATCCAATGTAAGGGATTAAGTCTTAATTATTGGGAGAAAACCATTAACTGTGCAAATTACATAGTAAATCACACTCCCACAAAGGCACTAAAAAATATAACATCAGAAGAATCATGGAACAAAATTAATCTAGATGTAATCCACATCTATGTATTTGGTAGTGTAGCATGGGCTCACATTCCTTATGAGAAAAGGAGAAATTTACAACCTAAAATTGAGAAGTGTATTTTTGTTGGTTATTATGAATATGTCAAAGGTTACAGACTTCTTCAACCTCATTCTAATGAAATTATTATTATAAGAGATGTTAAATTTGATTAAAATCTCTTCGATTGTAAGCCTAATTTAGTGTTTGTGCCATCTACAACTTATGAGACATATTCGGTGTTTGTGCCATATTATGTTCCTATTCTTCTTCTTCAAATGATGATAGTGAGAATGAAAATCCACCTTCACCTGCTCACCTTCCTCAAAGTGAGTCCATTGAACATGAACCTACACTAACATCACTGTGTCCAATGTGGGTCCATTCAACTCGAGAAGAAGTCGGTGATCTTGTTGGTGATCCTTCAGATCATTGTCAGAAACATTCATAGTTCTAGGGAGCCTCTTCTCTTTTGTCTCAAGTTTCAGAGACTCATGATCCAGAAACATTTGCAGAATATTTCGATCATCCATATTGGGACACGATAATGAATGAAGAGTATCTCTCTTTAATGGAGAACAATACTCAGGATATTGTACCTCTTCTGAAAGGAACAAAACTTTTCAAATGTAAATGGGTGTACAGAAATAAGTATGCATCAAATGGAATGTTGAAAGACACAAGGCCCGGTTAGTTTCCAAAGGGTTATCTTAAGCTAAAGGCATTGACTATAATGAATCCTCTTTTCCCATCACCAAAATGAATTTCATCCACCTTGTTCTAGCCCTTGTAGCCTCACATAAATGGGAATCCCATCAGATAGATGTCAAATTCAACTTCTTGCATGGGGATTTTCAAGAATAAATCTACATGGAACAACCTCCTGGTTATTTCCAAAATTACTCAAGCTTTGATTGTCACCTTAAGAAATTTCTTTATGGTCTTAAGTAAGCTCCTTGATCTTGGTATGCCAAAATAGATGACTTTCTTCTCGACACCGAATTTTCTAGATGCCATTTTGACCCTAATGTCTATACTAAGAAAGTAGGAATTCATCTCACAATGTGTGTTCTTTATGTTAATGACCTTATCATCACTAGTAGTGACCCTAAACTTTTAAACCATGTGAAAACCAACATTAAGAATAAATATGAAATGATTGACTTAGGTTATTTTCACTATTTCCTTGTCCTCCAAGTTTTCCAAAACAAGGAAGAATTTTTCTATCTCAATATAAGTATGCTTGTGACCTTCTTCGCCACTTTCACATAGATGATTCTAAACCATCCCCTTCTCTCTTCTATTCTAGAGTCAAACTTGTTGCCACTTTCACTTCTCCTGAAGTTGATGCCACTTTGTACCGTCAATTAGTTGGTATCCTCTTATATTTGACTCATACCAATCCTAATAGTTCATTTATCATTGGTCTTGTTGCTCAGTATATGAAAACACCCCATGAAATCCATTGGAAAGAAGCTAAAAGGATCATTCGGTATGTCTAGGGTATAGTTCAGTTCGAGATACATTACAACTCATGGGGGAATCCTTTATTGGTTGGTTTCACTAATTTAGATTGGTTTGGTGACCCTGATGCTCGAAATTCTACTGCATGTTATGTTTTCATCCTTGGTTTGGGACCAGTCACTTGGGCCTGTAAGAAACAACAGGATATTGTTCTTTTTTCAGCAGAAGCAAAGTACCGAGTCCTGGTTAATACAAGTCAAAAAGCTTTGTGGCTTCAACAGATCCTTTCAAATTTTGGAATCTAGTAACAACATCCAACTACCCTTTGGTGTGAAAATAAAAGTTCCATCAATCTTTCCAAAGATCCAGTTAAACATTAGCGCAAAAAATACATCGAGCTACATATGCACTTCATCAAAAAACTCATGCATGATGGAGTTATTGAAGTGTTATTTTTCCCTACAGAAGATCAAGTTGCAGACATTTTCACAACTTGTCTCTTATAGAAGTAAAGTTTTCCAAACTTCGATCTATATTAGGAGTTCAGGAAGTTGTCATTAAGGGGGGATAGGCTCTAATGCCTCCTTCCTTCTCTTGTTGTGTCACCTTTGTAAATCCTTCAATATTATCCCAGGTTGTTCTTAAGGGAGGATGTTAGGATGTTAGGATGTTATGATATTTATGATGTTATGATATTGGCCACGATGGTTGGGGTTGTTGATATTTCCCCACAGAGGTTTTACCATGTAAAAACATCAATGTGTTGATATTTTATCTGGTTGTGTGAGTGGTTAATGAAGGTGTTCATCCTCTATTGGAATACATGTGTTTTCAAACACCCTGCCCATACATGTGATGTCGACCCACATATGTTAATGTCGATCAATGATTGTAAATAGGTAACCTTAGTGGATTTTCCTGGGATTTCACATAGGTAAATATGAGTGGAAAGTGTTCATGGTACATGACACGACTACCTAATCATCATGTTGGCTCCTTTGGAGGGTGCTCGTCTTCTCAAGGGTACTTGCACCTTAGGTAAACATTGTGAAGATGTTATCATAATTATCTCTCATTCCTTTGTTGATAAACCTTGGGAATTAATCAATGCATATCGTTCTTTGTAAGGTCCTTTGATACGATCTTCATTGTCTCAGGCTCAAGACCTAACCAACCTAGGTTGATCCTTGGAAGAGTGGATTGTTCGTTTATTCCTCTTAGTAATTTTATAGTTGTGTAATAATATGGTTTTTTTTTTAGCTATCCTTAGTTTGTTTGTGTCTTGTTTCTTTTGAATCTCTAATCCAAAGTGGTTGACCAATCGCTCTACGAATATAGAAGGACATGTAGTATTTCTTCTGAAGGTGTGGAACCACCTCCTCAAAGGTGCAAGATGAACAATAATGGTTCGAGAGAGCTAGTTGAAGAGACCAAATTTGAATTGAATAGTCCCACAAGGGAAGACCCTATGCAATAAGACCATTATGGATCAATTTCTCGAGGATATAAACTAAGGGACCCCTTCCCAAGGGGATTCTTGTGTTTTTACTTTCTTTGGAAAAATTGGTGCCCCCTCAATGGCCACTTTGAACATTCATGTATTGAATGTAGGACCATAATTTTGGTCATGGACCACTCTAAATGTTCCAAATGATTATGAGTCTTCTCAGGTAAACACCTTATTTCAAGCACATGAAATTGATGTTGATCATTTACCTTCTTCATCAGTTAAATATACTCCTCCAATATCAAGAGAGAGTTGAACTCTCCATACTTTCCCCTTACTTCCACCCAAGAATATATGAGATATAATAAAACTTCACATTAAATCGTCACCATCAACCAACCATCACATAGAACCTGATAATGCTTCCTGAGACTTCTTCAATTTTTGTAATTATTCAATTCTTGGAATACTATGATCATGTAGATAATATTACTCAATTTATTCTTTGAAACTTCTCCAAGTTTCACTCCTTGAATCCTCCCCAAAAAGAAGTTATAGAGAGAATGGTAGACTTCATTCAATTCTATTTTATTCAGGAGACCGAACTTGTATAGAATTCCCCACGCTCAATATTTAACATCAGATTCTAAAACTCTCACAAAAGAAACTAAAGTCCGTACTTTTTTGAATGAAATTTGTCCCACTACATTTAAATTCTCTATGAAGAATTTATGATTGTTTTACCCAGAACACATGTTTATTGACTAGCTTCAGGACTGGTCAAAAACCCTATCTTCCACATAGTGTATCTCCATAATTATAGATAATCAAGAGCTGAAACTTTTACCACAGGTACCTTGATATGTATTCTCAATACCATAGCAATTTCACCATATGAATCATTTAAGAAAACAAGTTATAGCGAAAATGGTAAGATGGCCTGAAAATAACATACCTTAGAACACATCACCAAAAGACTTCATCCTCCCTTGAAATTCAACCTTCTTTGCTTTTGATTTCCTCTGAAATTCAACTTGTGTGTAAAATGAATGTATAATGATATGTATTTATACCATTTATGTCAATTCCTTTTAACATTAGGGCCGATCTGACACTTTCTTATTTTGTGATTCTTTTCTTTAATTATCTTCGGGGCCTACATGTACTTCCTTCTTCAATTCACTTTGTCATCTTCAAAAATCCATTTCTCCTCAACCATGAGGATCCACATGGCATGCCACATACCACCGGAAACAAAATGATGTATACTATCCATCCATAGGTGTTGTATCTACATATTCATTGTCCTTCATGTCCAAATACCTTCATCAATCTTGCGGTCCAAAACCCATGACTAGGGTTGACATCAATGACTACAACCAATCTTCCAACAATCTCCCCCTTTGCCATTGATCGCAACACTCATCCTCCCCCTATCATCATGATCCCAATTTATCTCTCCCTTTGACATCAATGGAAAAGGGTAGGGCTTCTCCCCCTGAGTTTAATGGCAAAAGGTAATTCTCTTCTTTGGGGCTACTCCCCCTGAACATGTGGCACTCAATACTACTTCATCCTTAGTTTTGTTCTTTGGTACTTTTTCTTCCTTGGAATCCTTTTCTATGGTTTCTATATTCTCTCTCTTCTCCATGTCTAGGATGTATATGTTGTTCGGTCTTCTTGTTGCATTTGCAACCAATCTTCCTGAGTTATTTTCTCTTATTTTACATTTTCGGGAGAGTGTATCCTTGATCACACATTTTACTAACACTGAGTAGATTATGCTTCAAGTATTCAACCAATAGGACATTATTTTCTTTTACATTTTTTCTTCCAAGTTCTAC
Organism: Picea glauca; assembly: GCA_000966675.3. Classification (NCBI taxonomy): domain Eukaryota; kingdom Viridiplantae; phylum Streptophyta; class Pinopsida; order Pinales; family Pinaceae; genus Picea; species Picea glauca. The sequence continues at coordinate 351,180 of JZKD02S0034828.1, forward strand.
TACACCTTCTCCAAGTATTTTGGCAGATGAGTCATATCAAAATGCAACATTGCCACCCTTTCTCTTCAAGCTGATGAATTTGTCTTGATTACTGGTCATGTGTGAATAACATCCACTGTCTATGTACCATTCATCTTCTTCTTTACATTCTTCAACGGTTAATGCTATTCAACAATCTTCATTGTTTGGAATCTCTTTCCTTCTCCATACTTTGGTTGTCATAGAGACATCTTCATTCATATATCTGCAATATCGTGCTTTGTGTCCAAGATAATTACATTTGTAGCATAGAATATTTTTGTCCATCAATGGGGAAAATGAATTATAACTTTTGTTGAAAAATCCATGATTATTTCCATATCTTCTATTTACACCATTCATGTTTCTTGCGTATTTGTTCCTTTCATTGATTCTGCAATTAATTTCCTTATGTCCAAAAATTTTGCAAGTATAACAATGACCAAGAAAGAAATTTTGATACCTTGGAGTAAGTGGCCTTCTTTGTGATGTATTCCATATGGGTTCATGATCTACTCTTTTGTAGTTTCCTTCCAACTAATTGAAGATTCTTTGATTCCTGAAGGTAGGAGGTCTTCTTGGATATTCATCTCTTTTGTAATCATTCCTTATTTCTGGTATCCTGGTCCACTTCTCATCAACTATCTGTGTAGATCTTTCATCAACCTTCTTGTTGGTATTTTCATCTTCTTTGTATGAAGTTTCACCCATCCATCCAAGATCTGTTAAGTCTTTTGGCACTTGAGAGTTTCTTTGGCACTTGAGAGTTTCTTAAGCTCTTCCTCAATGAGACAAATTCTTGTTCAAGTTTCTCACAATCTTCTTCTTTCTTCATCATTTGGACCTTCTTTACTTCTCCTATTCTTCTTGATTCTTCGAGTAGAGTTTTCAAGGAAATGGTTTCTTCTCTTAGTTTCTCAAAGTCTTCTAATTGTTTCTTCAAGCTTACAATTGTCTTTTCATAACTACCCAATTCACTTCTTCATTTTCTACACGTGTCTTTGAGCTTTCTATTTTCAATCTCAACATGCTTCATTTTTTTAAGATTCTCATCTTCTTGTTGAATCATTTCTGATTCATGATTTTCTTCTTCTTCATTGGACTTTTCTTCTTTAGTGTCATCTTTTTCAATCCTTGGATGAGGACATTCAAATTCAACATGTCCTACTCCTTCACAATTAAAGCAAAAGAACTGGCCTATATTTTCTTCTTTGAAATCTGAAATGTTGTAATTTGCTTCAACTTCTGCTTCTTCTGCTTCTTCCCTTGCATAAAGGTCTTGTAGCTTGTCCCAAATCTCTTTTGTTGCTTCACATGATCCCACCTTGGATTTTACTAAATCTGTCAATCCATCTAGGATGGTATCTATTGCCAATTTGTTGTTCCTTTTTGCTTCCTTCTAAGCTGCAGTCTTTGGTTTCTTCAAAGCATTGTATCCTTAAGCAACTGAGAACCAAGCATCTTCCCCAAGAGATTTCAAGTAAGTTTCCATTCTGTTACTCCAGTATTCAAAATTGATTCCATCAAATGGTGGAATCCCATTTGGAATGTTGTCTTCCATTTCTGCATAGGATCTTCCTTCTAATGGTTAAATTGTATTGAAGGTAACCTGCTCGAATACCAATTGTTGATACTGAGAGGGGGGTGAATCAATATCAAGTACAATTTAAAACCTTTTTCAAATTATACTTAAACCATTCAATTATATCCAATGAGAAATGAACAATAGTATAAGAGTTACACCAATACACCACAGTAGACCATGCACAATATATGAGAAATAATCAATAGTTATTGTTCAAGGGAAGTAATGACTTCCAAAGGTAGCTACAGCTTCCAAATGTAAGGGGAGGGATAAACCTCCAAGAGGAAGATACAATCCTCCAACATCAAGATAGATTTGAACTCTCTATCCTTTCCCCTTCCTTCCACCCAAGAATATATGAGAGATAATAAAACTTCACATTAAATCATCACCATCAACCAACCATCACATAGAACCTGATAATTCTTCCTGAGACTTCTTCAATTTCTGTAATTCTTGAATTCTTCGAATAATTTGATCCTATAGATAATATTACTCAATTTATTCTCTAAAACTTCTCCAAGTTTCACTCCTTTAATCCTCCCCAAAAAGAAGTTATAGAGAGAATGGTAGACTTCGTTCAATTATGGTTTATTTAGGAGACCGAACTTGTACAGAATGCCCCACACTCAATATTTAACATCATATTCTAAAACTAGCACAAACGAAACTAAAGTCCATACTCTTTCCAATGCAATTTGTCCCACTGCATTTGGATTGTCTATGAAGAAGTTATGACTGTTTTACCCGAAACACCTGTTTATTGACTAGCTTCAGGACTGGTCAAAAACCCTATCTTCCACAGAGTGTATCTCCATAATTATAGCGAATCAAGAGTTTAAAATTTTACCACATGTACCTTGATATGTATTCTCAAAACCATGGAAATTTCACCATCTGAATCGTTCTAGAAAAAAAGTTATAGCCAAAATGGTAAGATGACCTGAAAATAACATACCTTAGAACACATCACCAAAAGACTTCATCCTCCTTGAAATCCGACCTTCTTTACTTCTGATTTCCTCTGAAATTCGACTTGTGTGTCAAAATGAATGTATAATGATATGTATTTATACCATTTATGTCACTTCCTTTTAACATTATGGCCGACCGGACACTTTCTTATTTTGTAATTCTTTTCTTTAATTATCTTTAGGGCCTACATGTACTTCCTTCTTCAATTCACTTTGTCATCTTCAAAAATTCATTTCTCCTCAACCATGAGGAT
>JZKD02S0034828.1:363572-384517 GCA_000966675.3 Picea glauca
GAGGTAAGGGGAATATGGGATGTAGGTTCCAGGGATAATTTTAAGGATGAAAAATTATTTAAAATGTAGAAACTTGGGCTAATCTTACTAGTCCTTAATATGAAAAATGTAAAATGTTTAGCAATAAATTTGCAAAAATATTCAAATTTCCAAGGATTTTATATTGTTTCTATAAATTTTTGGCGATTTTTAAGGTAAAATAATTTTATTCTATGGAATTTGGGCGAATCGTTTTTAGGAAAAATGGAAATTGGCGAGTTGTTTTTTGGGAAAAACCATGGAAAATTAGTCCATTCGTGAAATTTATCCCCTAAAATCATCTATGGTAGGTTCACATGTATTGTAGGTCTACATGAAGAAGTGAGGGGAATTGGGGATGGAGAACCAAGAAAAATAATGAAGTATGAAAGACTGGAACCAAGAAAATGAAACTACAAAAAATGAGCACTTAGAATAGTACCCAAAATAACAAATGGGGTTCCAATCAAATTAGTGTGGTTCCGAGAATTGAATGTGGTTCCAAAAACATGGGCATGATTCCAAAAAATCCTAGTTCCAATAAAATTGTTAGGGACCTAACCTACCTAACCCCTCAAGTGGGTAGAATAATATATTTCCATGTAATAAAGGTCAATATTAATAAGGCCTAGCAATAAGGAGGAATAATTAAAATGTAAGAAGACATGTTGGCACAGGGTCAGACCCAAGGTTCAACGCTTCAAGAGCACACCAACAAAACCCTAACTAACATCCCTTTCAGCAAAACTTGGGAGCAGATGCAGTCTCATCTGAGGTAGGAGAAGGGGGGGTTACATGACTCAGGTGTATGTAACCAAGTTGGGACAAATATCTATGATTTCAACACTTCACAAAGTATTCTACTAACACTTACAAGATACATGCATTAGTTCATTAGATTCATTAACATCACATAACAAACCCTAATATGGATCAGCGCAATAACAACAAAGAGTAAGCACTTCAACCACTTAGCACATAGCAATGAGTTAAATCTAACATTCATTCATGAAGCACAAGTAAAGCACTAAGAAACATCAGATCTATTCATCATACATAATAGCAAAGCACTAAGCAGTTAAATGACAAACACAACATAGAACAAAGAACATCAAGACACAGGATATACGTGGTTCACCCCAGTGTGGGGCTACGTCCACCAACTGCTTCATCTTCTTTATTATTCTTCTGAATCTCTTACATTCATTTTCTCCTGTGCACTAAGCCACAGAGCGAAGCTTTGCAGAGGATAGGAGATCTGCACACTGAGCACCAGATCCTCCTTCCCAAAATTAGGTCAAGGCATAGAGCCAACTCCTTTATCGAGCACAGAGCCTTACATACATGTTCTCTTGCACAAAGCACTCAGAACTACTTGCACTTAGCCACTTAGACTTCATTCTCTAAGTATCTTACATCACCCCCTCCCTTCTACAATACATCCTTACATTTATTTATACTTTTACAGTAAGGCCTAGCATGGGAGAACTCATGGTCTGACATCCCATAACCCATCACAAAAACACTATTGAACCTCTTGTTGGGTCCACAAAGCCCACAAAACAAGTGAGATATGAGATCTCAGCTCCACCTGGGCACTCCTTCCATGATCACTACGTCGAAGTCCAAAAAGTGGTCCTAACCCGACCAATGTTTCCTCAAAACTTGGTTGAGGTCCAACAGGCCCCCAACACTCACTTGTGACTCGTCCCACATCAATCAAGTCTGGGAAATGTCACTTTGAAGGCCTCTAGCTTCACTCGAGTTGCCTCGACTTGTTGCTTCGCCTGAGACTCCTGCTCAGTGATCTCTTGGATTATCTGGGCTATAGCAGGCCCTTCCAAGCATTGTTCCACTGTCGCAACCACTTGGTCTAGTTGCGAGCCTTGTCCTTCAATTTCTTCAAAGACTTTGCAGGCCTCATCCTGCACTGGTTGCAACTTCTACGTGACTTCCATTACTCTTCCATGGATGGTAGTAATCTGTTGTTGGACTGCGCTTTGTTACTATGATCTTTTCATTCTCTCGACTAAAGTGAGTAACTTCATCTATGCTTGCACGGTGAATGTTTGTTGTTGTGTAAGTTTTAAACCTGTGAAGTAAATCAATGCATATAGATTCTTAAGCAAAACAAAAATTAATCAATGGCTCATTCACATAGTACACAGAGATTTATACCAGAAACCCTCAACCGGGAAAATATTTCTTATATTCATTATATTGAATTTCACCATTCAATATACAATATATATACAATGTTTTTAGGTATGTCGTAGATAACAAAACCCTAATCCCTTAATCCGGGATTAATTTACAAAACCGCTAAAAATAGAAAAAACTGACCAAAAACAAATTTCAGGGCACTGCCCCAAACGTTGCGCGTAACCGGGGGGGGGAATACCTGCCCCCCCTAGGAAAGCGCCTGGCACACACGACACAGACAGAGAACTAGTACGAGGTATTGTCAGATGCAGTTGTCATATCTGACATGCCCACGCACACACATGCAAGGAATATAACACATACCCAACATGTTGCACCTCTTATAGTTGTGCTTCTAGTTTATTCAGCTCTAGATCTTCTATGAGGCGTTCATAGGTCTGTGTGCTTCTGTCGCCCAGCTGCTTTCACTCTAAAGCGAGGGCCTTGATTCTTTCAAATAAATTCTTAGTGGCTTCCTCCCTCTGATCGTGCACTTCCTGCGGAGTCCTCGGTACTACTTGAATCTCCAACTTCGTTATCCTTGCTTGAAGATGTTGGATGGCCTCAGTGAGATTCATCACTTGAACCTTGACTGACTCATGTTCCTCTTGTGCCAAGCCTGGCACAGAGAGAAGTGTTCTACTCACCTCTTCTTTGACCGTAGTCTTTTCTGCGAGTAGCTAGTCCTTTTCTCTCTGTATCTTTGATTTTTCCTCCTCGAGCATCGCCTGAAACTCATCTTTCTCATTCTCAAAAGCGGTTATGTAGTACCGTGCAACTCATAGTTTCTCTAAGACTTCCTCTTTCTCTTGCTTCAGGGCTTCTGTATCCTTCTCCTTTTCTTCTTGAACTTTTAGAATTCGAGCCTCTCTTGCATCTACTAATCTTCTCATTTGGGCGGGATCATCCCCCAATTATGCAACCTGTGATGAAGAAGGCGTAGTAGGCACTACGCAGATCAATTGAATAGCTTGTTGTATCTCCTTCAGCTCCTTCTTGACCTTTTCATACAGCTCTTCCTTCTTCACTCCATATCTCTGCAAGAGATCTTCGGATACATCCTCCATCGCTCTGTGAACTAGACTGATATCATCCTCAGTGAGTGTGGCCTGTAGTTGGGGCTTACTGGCGCGGGTCTTCTTTCTTGTTGAAGGTTTCTGTCGAGAAACCTTCCTCTTCTTTGGTGTTTTTATCTCAGTAGGGGGGTCCTTCAATGGTGTAGCTTCACCTTCTCCTTGTTTTTCTCCTTCATCCTATCCTCCTTCTCCTTTTACTTCATATCCTCCTCTCGGTGAGCCAGATCCATTTCCTTCCAAGGTGTTGTCCTCTTCATCAGTATCTATATTTTGAACTTCCTCCTTTTTCTTCTTCTTTGCATTGTACTGTCTTTCATGCTCAACTCAGGTGACCAAGGGACTTCCTATAATTTCAGCATTGAAGAGATCGGCATCAGGGATAGGTGTCTGAAATTTGTCTAGCCATTCCTTCGTGATCTGCTCCATGTCTTCATCGGTCAGCTTATAATAGGAATGTAATTATTCCTTGCTCTCATCCCTGCGATCCAAGTTTCTCTAACTATTTATGGAATCCTCTTTCCATTATTATTCTTATCTTCTCCTAGCGTAGTGAATTCGCACTGTTTATGTGCTCTCAAAGGGTTTAATATCCCTTCTCTTACTACTTCTTGGGTGGATATACTTCTTCTTGCATGGATAGGTCCTTCAAAACTTCTTGCGTTCTTTCAATTTCGATAGCTAATTCTCTTGCATTCTATTTCTTCGACTTAACTCCTCATTCTTCTATTAGTCAATCTATTTTTCTAGCTATAAACTCTCTTAGTTCTTGTTTTTTTCTTTTCTATAGCTTCTTCCTCTGCTTTCCTTCTGATCTAATCTTTCTCAATCCAAGTCTTTCCTAAAAAAATTGGGAACAGGGAATTGTTCTCAACAAACTCAATGACCTCAAATTCCTCTTCAATCGATGTTCCATGGATGATAACAAGTACATTAATATCTCTTCCACATAGGGTTATCATCTTTCCTTTAAACAATCCTATCCTTCCCAATGAAGGTATTACAGAAGGATTTCCCAAAATTTCCCACGTGTCTTGTGTCAGAATATTCACTTGTGTTTCCTCATCCAAGACATAGTCTATGTCTAAGTCTCCTATTCTTGTATTTATGCGTTGTTTTGCCTTCAATATCTCTGGTAAACTGATATCTTTGTGATCATTCATCATTTCTTTCAGTTGTGATAACATAGTCTAAGCTTTCTCTGACTCATTCTCTTTGTGATTCTCTAATGTGCTCTTATTCTCTTGACTTCCTTCATATTTTTATTGTCTCATGTTCATCTATTCGGATTTATTGATCATCCTTGGACAATCCTCAACCTCATGACCAACAATTTTACAACAAAGACAAATAGGGCCTGCACCAGGGAATTCCTTAGCAAGATGTCCTGGTCTTCTGTAGTTACAACATAGTGTTAATCATCTCTTTCTTTTAAAATTTCCCCAACCTCTCCTGTACTTCTCACTAGGATCACAGTGTTGGACCTGAAATCTGCAAAAATTCTTTGTAGTTTCCTGCATCCACTTATTAGTCCAAAAATTATTTCCATTCATAGGAATAACATATCTTTCTTTATTTCCATTAGCTTTACTTAGGTCAAATATTTCTTCCAACTACGTCCTAGATTTCATACTAGGACAGAATCTATTAAACATACCTAAATTCATGCTTTCGAAACAAAAAATTGCACTTATCTTACTCTTATCAAAGCACAAACCTCTTTTAAGATCTTACCTCTTTTCTTCAGATCAGATTTCTTTCTTAGCACAGAGCTTTGCAAATCAAGTAGAGTATTGCATACTATAGCAGCAGATCTACGCACAGAGCTTCTATTTTACTTCAGTTCCTAGAAATCACATTTTCAGGTCCCGACAATGGAACCATTTGTTGGCACATGGGCAGACCCAAGGTTCAACGCTTCAACAATGCACCAACAAAACCATAACTATCGGCCCTTTCAGCAACACCTGCAAAGCAGATGCAGTCTCACCCAAGGTAGGAGAAGGGGTGTTAAAAGACTCAGGTGTCTGTAACCAAGCTGGGACACAGATCTGTGATTTCAACACTTATCATAGTATTCTACTAACACTTACAAGATACATGCATTAGTTCATTAGATTCATTAACATCGCAGAAAAAACCCTAATATGGATCAGCGCAGTAACAAAAATGAGTAAGTACTTCAACCACTTAGCACATATAAATGATTTAGATCTAACATTCATTCATGAAGCATAAGTAAATCACTAAGCAACATCAGATCTATTCATCATACATAATAACAAAGCACTAAGAAGATATATGACAAACACAACATAGCACAAAGCACATCAAGACACAGGATATACATGGTTCACCCCAGTGTGGGGCTACGTCCACCAACTACTTCATCTTCTTTATTATTCTTCTGAATCTCTTACATTCATCTGCTCCTATGCACTAAGCCACGGAGCTAAGCTTCGCAGAGGACATGAGATCTGCGCAATGAACGCCAGATCCTCCTTCCCAAAATTAGGTCAAGGCATAGAGCCAACTCCTTTATCGAGCACAGAGCCTTACATACATGTTCTCTTGCACAAAGCACTCAGAACTACTTGCACTTAGCCACTTAGACTTCATTCTCTAAGTCTCTTACATCACCCCCTCTCTTTTACAATACATCCTTACATTTATTTATACTTTCACAGTAAGGCCTAGCATGGGAGAACCCATGGGCCGACATCCCATAACCCATTACAAAAACACTAATGAACCCCTTGTTGGGTCCACAAAGCCCACAAAACAAGTGAGATATGAGATCTCAGCTCTGCATGGGCACTCCTTCCTTAATCACTGCGTCAAAGTCCAAAAATTGGTCCTAACCCGACCAATCTTTCCTCAAAACTTGGTCGAGAGCCAACAAGACCTAATAGAATCTTTCGCTTCTAGAAGGATCTTCCTCTAGATTGTTCTTTTGATATATAGATTTGGTATAAATGGGAATAGAGGGTATCAGAAGTTTTGTCTTTGATATTATTGTAATAGATCTCTACTCTGTTGGAGGTTTCCCCCTCGAAGAGGCAAGTGAACATTTCTCTCAGTAATCAAAGTGCTCTTTCTAGTGTTATTCGGGTATTATTCTGGTATTATTGTGATGTAGTTCTAGTTATATCATTGTTTATCTGCCATTTCTAGATAATTATTTATGTTATGCATATTATTTTATATGTGGAATATTACAAGTGGTATCAGAGCACCTTCCTCGGCAGAAAATTGTGGGTTAAATTTGTTTCAGGGTAGAGACGTATTCTTGCGTCTTTAAGCTACAGAGATATGTTGTTATGTGCATAAACCTACAATCGTGGATTCATACACGCGGGAAATGCAAGTGATACCTAAGCACACATTTGTTGGCCACCCTTGTAACCCTTGTTGGTACCCCTTCGAGCGGTATCGCATCCGACAAAACTTGTATACAGATCGGTCAATATCTTCTGAAGCCCTCCATAGATAAATCGATCGGTTGCCTGATTGTTATAGTGCCACCGAGAACAACACTCGAGAAGATACTCTCTATTACCTGGGTAGTCGAGTAGTACGACTAATGGTACGGTCTAGCCTCCTTAGTTGGTGCCTTGAGATATTGGGTCGAGTACTACTATTGGACCTCGCACATATATCATAGAGCTATACAATAGGGAAAACCCTTGTATGTAGAACCCTTGAATACCCTGACCCTTGGGAAGGAAAAATAAATAGAACCAACAAGATCTATTGTCGTGCTACAATGTCATCTGCATTTTTGTTGTGAAATTACTACACATTTCTTCCTGTTAAGCATTTGGGCATTTTGTCATTGCAATATTCTTCATGCCGGAGTATAACTCCGCAGGAGTAAAAAAAAATGAGTATAGTGGTCCCGTTGGCACACTTATTTAGGACATATTTCATTGGATTCCCCTTTTCTCCCTGATCACATTCATACCCTTCATGTTTAATTTTTTTTGTTTCAGTGGACCTGAACCCTTCCTAGTTTCCCTATTTTGTCGCCTATCCCATTATATTTCCCTTCAAGCACTGATCGTCGTGGTACCTATCACTTCTAAGTCTTTTTTTTTGGTCCGGCCACCCACCCATTTGTTTTCCTTACCCGCACTTCCCCTCTCCAAATGGCCACCACTCGCAACCAAGAACTCCAAACTTTCGTCAATCAAGCCCATGTCTCCATCGAACATCTCACATCTAAGATGGATTCTACCAATTGCTGCATTGACAACTTGGAATCCAACCTCACAACCCAATTGACCTCCCTCAAGTATGATTTCAATCTATTTTTGAACCGCCCTACAGGTCCTTCCTCATCAGCACAACCTGATGTTGTTGATTCCTCTCAGTCTCCGCATTTTCACTCCAACTCCTTTCATCGTGAACCATGTCTTCCCCACGTAGAGGTCAATAAATTTGATGGCTTTGATCCTACGGGTTGGGTCACTCAAATGGAGCATTATTTTTCTCTGCATGGTATTACTAAGGAGTTGGCCAAACTTCGCTATGTTGTCCTCTATCTAGATCCTGAACGTTGGCAATGGTGGCAATGGAAAAACAATTCACGTCAAGGGTATATTGCTTGGACCCAGTTTTTTGTTGAGCTCTATGACCGCTTTGATACTGATGCCCATTATCTCGATCGTTTGACCAAGTTGAAATAGTCCGACACAGTGGAATACTTCATCAATGTTTTTGAGCATTTGGACTTTCAAACAAAGGGCATGTCAGATGCATTCTTCTTTGAATGATTTATCAGTGGTATCAAGGATGAAATATGATCCCAGGTTCTCATGGCCCGCCCTCCAACTTGTTTGGAAGCTACTCAACATGCTAAATAGGCTCAACAAGTAGTTTTTCCCAAAACAAAAAACTCCCTTTTGTTCCTCGCCCTCAACCTGTTAATCCTAACACTCCTATCACTCCCCTCAAGGTATAGAAACTAACTAGGGTTGAAATGGTTGAACGTCAACTGAAGGGTCTTTGCTATAATTGTGATGAAAAATATTTTTCGAGGCACAAGTGTAAGGAACAAAAACTATTTATGGCCATTTCTGAAGATGTTCCTGAAGAGGATGTGGCAGTTCCCTTGGTGGAAGAACCCTCCCTTCCCGATGCCACCCAGAAGCCTGTTGACCCACCTGACATTGACCCACTTATTTCCTTGCATGCCCTCACTGGCTTCATGGCCCCACCAATGCTCAAGCTCATTGGCTACATTAAGCACATGAAGTTCATCATCCTTGTTGACAGTGGTAGCACCCACAATTTTATTCATCATCGCATTGCCCAAGAAACCAAGTGTTATATTCGTGTTGTCAATAATTTTCAAATCATGATAGCAAATGGCGTGTCCATGAAATGTGGTGGGCATTGTGAAAATGTTCATCTTCAAATTGGACATTACCAACTAAAATCTCATATGTTTTCCATTGACATGGGAGGTTGTGACATTGTCCCAGGTACTCAATGGTTACGCACTTTGGGTCCCATTCTTATGGATTTTAAGGAATTAACCATGCAATTCCAACAGGAAGGACAAAGGTATCAATTCCAAGGTCTCAAAGTTGGTTCTCCTGATATCATTAGTTCCCATTGTATGGAAAATATCCTCAAGAAATGACACTCAAGTATCATTGTTCAACTCCATTCTATTCAAGTCGTTGAGACACCCTTTGTGCATCCTGGCCTCTGAGCTATCCTTTCCAAACATCAAGTTGTTTTTTCCACCCCTTGTGGACTTCCTCCTTCTCATGGTGTTCATGATCATTCCATTTCCCTTGTTCCTGGCAGTCTTCCTCCCAATGTGCACCCTTACCGTCACCCTTTTTACCAAAAGAATGAAATTGAGAAATTAGTGCAAGAATTGCTCCAAGCAGGTGTTATCCTCCCCAGTATCCACCCTTATTCTTCCCCTGTGATCATGGTACTTAAGAAAGAAGGTACTTGGCGCATGTGCCATGACTTTCGTGCCCTCAATAATCTCACCATCAAGGACAAGTTCCCCATTCTTTTCATTGATGATCTCTTGGATGAGCTGAGTGGTGCTTAGTACTTCACTAAACTTGATCTACGTTCTGGCTACCACCAGATACGTATGCAAGAAGTTGGCATACCCAAGACCCCCTTTCGAATTCACGAGGATCACTATGAGTTTTTGGTCATGCCCTTTGGCCTATGTAATTCCCCCTCCACCTTCCAAAGCCTCATGAATCATGTCTTCAGTCCTTTTCTCCATCATTTTGTCTTAGTTTTCTTTGATGATATTCTCATCTATAGTAAAACTTGGCATTCTCATCTTTCCCATGTAGATCAAATTCTCCATCTACTCTCACAGCACCAACTTTTCCTCAAATGCTCTAAATGTGCCTTTAGAGCCTCAAAAGTAGAATACTTGGATCATATTGTTGGAAAGGCTGGTGTCCAGGTGGATCCTAAAAAGATTGAAGCAATGCAGGATTGGACTTGCCCCAAGACTATCAAAAGCTTGTGTGGTTTTTTGGGTTTAACCGGCTATTATCGCAAGTTTGTTCGGAATTATGGGAAGGTTGTGGCCCCTCTCACTGCTCTCCTTAAAAAGAATTCTTTCACTTGGACTCTCACAGGGGATCAGGATTTTCAAGCTTTGAAGGCAGCTATGTGTACTACTCCAGTCTTGGCCCTTCCTAATTTCACAAAAACCATTGTCCTCGAATGTGATGCCTTAGGCAGAGGAATTGGAGTTGTCCTTATGCAAGAAGGCAGACCTTTGGCCTTTACTAGAAAACAATTGTCTAAACGCCATTTGGGCCAATCAATCTATAAAAAGGAAATGTTGGATATTCTGCATACAGTGGATCTTTGGCGCCCTTATCTCCTGGGGCAACGCTTCCAAATTAAGAAAGATCATCAAAGCCTCAAGTATTTTCTAGAGCAACGACTTTCCTCCCCATAGCAAAAAAAATGGGTAACTAAGATATTTGTTTATGATTATGAGATCATTTACAAGAAAGGAAAAGAAAATGTGGTTGTTGACGCTCTTTCTCAAAAATACGAAGATGAAGGGTCCCTTTTTTCCCTCTCCTTCATTGTACTAGATTGGCTCCAAGTTGTGCACCAAGAATGGCTACACGATTCTAAATTATTGCATATGATCCAACAATTGAAATCCAACTCTCTAGTTTCCCCAAGAGACTCTTGGCACAACGATGAACTTCGCTACAAAGGTTGTTTGTATTTAAGTAAACAGTCACAACTTAAATCCACGGTGCTTTCTGAGCTTCATGCTACTCCCACAGCTGGGCATTCAGGGTTTACCAAAACCTATGATCGGGACAAACGTTCTTTTTTCTGGGATGGTATGAAAAAGGACGTTTTCACTTTTGTAGCAGAAAGCATCAAACCTCCTGGCACACTCCAACCGCTTCCAATTCCACCCGCTATTTGGAGGGACATCTCTATGGATTTTATTGTGGAGTTACCTAAATCAGGAAATAAGTCCGTCATCATGGTGGTTGTGGATTGTCTTTCCAAGTATGCTCATTTATGTGGTGTTCAACACCCATTTACAACATCAATTGTGGCTCAACTTTTCATGGCTCATATCTTCAAGCTTCATGGCATGCCTCATTCTATTGTTTTTGATCGAGATCCAACTTTCACCAACAATTTTTGGCAAGAACTGTTCAGACTCCAAGGCACCCAATTGCATCTCAGCATTGCCTATCATCCCCAGACTGATGGTCAAACTGAAGTCGCCAATAAGTGTTTGGAGACTTATTTGTGGTGTTTTTCCTCTGAAAGGAAAAATCAATGGGCTCAATGGTTACCATTAGTTGAATGGTGGTACAACACTTCTTACCATACAACTACTCGCATGACTCCTTTTGAAGCAGTATATGGCCAAAATCCACCTTCAATTATCTCCTACATGTCAGGTGTAACGAAGGTCTAGGTGGTTGACCAAACACTTACAGTTCACGAGGCTATTCTCCGTACCCTCAAAGAGAATTTGGCCATGTCTTAGAATCACATGAAGAAGCAAGCCGATCAAAGTCACTCATAATGGAAATTTGTTGAAGGAGACCAAGTATTTCTTCAGTTGCAACCTTATAAGCAAACTTCACTCAAGGCCGAACATTGTCAGAAACTGGCACCCAAATTTTATGGTCCCTATACAATTCTCAAGCACGTTGTAACCACAAGCATTTTTCGAGGCAATTCTCATAAAACTTCATCATCTCACATTTTTCGAAGCAGTGTATAAATCTCAATGCACAAAATTCTAAGGCTAAAAATACAACATGAGTTAAAATTAATTACAATCATGCATACTTGACATTCCACGTTGAAGTTTTTAAAAAACATTGAGTTATAAGCAAAAAAAAATTAGTTTTCAAAAGGTCACACAAACACATTTACCAGTAAACATGGAAAAAAGAGGCTCACTCCACGGTATGCAAGGATAAATTCAGTGGAAAAAGGAAATTAAACCACGCTCCAAACAAAACCCATGTCTAAGAATTCATGAAATTTGACATTTTTACGTGATTCCAGCATATCAAGGAAATTAAAAAGCATGTGAAAGCTTATTTTTCCAAATGATTAAAAGGAGAAATGAAATAATATTATAAAGGAGGCGCCCTTATCCAAATTTTAAAATGAAGGTGACGGGGCATTATTTAACTTAAATTTATGAAAGGGAGCCACCCCCTTATGGTAAGGAGATAGTAAGGGGCACATGGTAAATGAATAAAGGTAAGAGCCTCCATTATTCTAAGAGAACTGTTGTAGATATGAGAAAAGCATGAGCCTTTGGTCAAAGTGAAGCCATGTGCCAAATTCATAATTGTTGGCAAATAAATGATCATGACTCATTAAAGGAATCCGCCAACATTTTTAATGAAATCGAKCCCCTCTTAAGTYAAAGCAAGGAAGTGGTCATGAGTAAAAGAGTCGTGGCGGATTCGAGGAAGTCATTGTACCAATTTGAGTGATCTCTTATCAAGTCRTTGAGTAAGATAAATGCCAAATCAAATSAATCCACCCTCATCTCTATCAAATCGGTCTCACTCCAATTTAGTCCTTTGACTCTAAGCTGAATCACTAGAAATTTAGTYCCTTTGACTCCAAGCTCAATCACTAWAAATTTACCAAGGTTGATCTAAGACTTGTTGGGTCACAATCTCTCATACCAAGAGGTAATCAAAGGTAAAACTCGTCTTTTTCAACTATTATTGATAAAAATCTAAATCTCTTTACTGTATTGATTATTTAATATAAAAATACAAAAAAATTGTATCATAACTTTGTTTTTCAATTTATTATCTCATAAGTTAGTAGATCCATTCGGGTTTTTGCATTAGAGGACTTATTCTACCCAAGGATAGAGATACCCTTGGATTTTGTGTTTTATTATTATATGTTATAAGGGTTTCTTGGAGAAAGGTGTGCAGGTCCACTTTATTACAACAAGCATACTTCCGAATCTATCACTCATTCTCTTGATTGAAGGGATAACCAAGTAAGTTTCTTACGTCCCAAACCCTTCAGACATTTCCATATTTGTTTTTTTAAATATAGTATCATTTGTTTTTTTGTTTAGATTAACTATTTTTTATCCAAACAATTCCTCTTGTTGGATGGAAATTATTTTTGAGATTTGACCCTAGGTGATTTGAACCCCAAATCTACTAGACTGGTTTCCAACCTGCTGAAAATTGTTTTAATTGTAGATCTACGACTCTAGGGAATATATAAACTTATATATCTTGCTTACCTACCCTTTCAACCCAAATATATATTGATCTAGTGTGTTTTCACACTTGTGGGAGGCCCCAAAAGGCCATTAGCCTTGTTGTTTTATGCATTTTATCATTGTTTTGCATATCTGATATTTTGGAACACAAGGAAATACATGATTTCCAAGCACTTCCAACAAGGTATAACCAGTACATATCATCCAGAAATGTGGTAAGAGTACATAACCCATCTTCTTGCATTTATCTTGGTATATTTTGAGCATTTTGGGTAAATATAATTTGTTGTCCTGCATTATTTTTTACAGTTATTTACAATCCAACAAGGTTATATTAAATCATTAACTCCTACCTTCACCTAGTTTTTTTTGTTTAGGCATTGGTCATAGATATTTGAAGCGAAGTGGATATGTGGGAAGCCTCTCAAAGTCCATTAGTGTTGTGTTGTTTTTATCACTTGGGTGAGCAAAACAGCAACACTTCCATGTCTATATGAGCCTGTTATACAAGACAGAAGTTTGTGAGTGGGTTAAACAAGCCAAACACATGTATAAAAAAAGAAATAAAAATAAAACAACTAAAAATAAAAGTTAGAAAGCATGACTAGCGGCAACCGTAAAACTGGATCTAGCGTCAGGGGGACGACTAGATATGGGATTAAACTATGCCAGAGGCTAACAAAGTGGAAAAACTCAGAGATCATGGGTACATGGACGTGGGATACTCAGGGTTTTTGAACAATGTCGGTATGAAAAGAGAGTGTATGCCCCAACCAAGGGTGACATGGGTTTTGTTGCCGGGAAAAAGAAGGCCACCAAGAGTGACAACGAAAAATCTAAGTAAATGTTGGAAACAAAGGATTTTTAAAATTACCAAAAAAAATAAAGAGTAATTGGGGTTGAGTATATAGATACAGAAACGGGTGCCCCAATGAAAGATGGCTTAGCCTGTTAAGGTGCAAGCTTGTGAAATAAAACTGATGGAGGGTGGGGGGCCCATGGGTGGGTTTATGTATTAGGTGAATGGATTAAAAACAATATGCAGATGGGAAAACTAATGGTGGATGATATGGAGAGATAATGATACTACAGAGGTGCAGTCAATAGAACCGAGATGATAAAACTTGGGAGTCCATGGGGAAAGTTAGCAATATGATGAGAAGAAGTATGGGGTTCATTCTCAGAAGTGCGTAAGACTATCGAGACTCCCATCCCTAGGGGTGAAATCAACATGAGTGTCAAGTTTACATGTGGAACTATGAATGGGACAACTCATGTGGGGGAGAGTGCTATCGGGTGACAGTACCCAAATGCAATAGAGGTAAAGGTACTACAGAGCCGAATGTAAGGACCCTAAAGGTGAATGTCAGAGGGTATGACTGGGAGATGCAATTGATTTTCAGAGGGAATAATTACATGGCAGTGTCGAACATATACCTGAAGGGGTTGTAAGCTTATGGAACAAGTACCTTCACACATGAAAACAAAATACCCGATGTGAAAAATATCTAATGATAAAGAACATATAACAATTATTTGATCAAATTGAACATGAGAATGCATACCTGAATATGATGTGAGAAAAAGGCCCCTCTAGGGCCAAGTGGAGATGATGACCCGGGGAATGTGAATGTGTATATGGCGAGATCAAAATCCCGTGGATGAGAGCAGATCGAAAAATGGAGGTTTTGGGCTCATGTAATAGAGTATGGAAGTTGGGAAAAAGGGACTATATATGATTGGTGGGCCCACAATGCCACCTCATTTGTACCTTTCATTGTAGTTGAATTGAGGAGAGTACTCTGAGGATATTTGGAGATTGCAGGAGTGTGAGGCTACCGATCCAGAAGTGGCGAGAGACAGGTTAGTGGTCCTATCCTCTTGCATCTTGTGAAATGCTTAATTTGTAGGTAGGGACTGTACGGAGGGCCGCACAGGGTATTTTTTGGGTAGGGGCCCACCAGTGCACGGGAAAAGGAGGAATATCCACGCACATGTGCATGGGTATAATCCCTTTTCCAGTGCATACTATGCAGTTGTGCTTGACACAACCGTGCATGTGGGCACGGGGGAGGGAAATACAAGTGTGCATGGGGTGCATGCATGTTTTTCTGACAGTTGTGCATTGATGTGTGGTTCTTTCTCAGACAATTGTGCATTAGTGTGTAGGTGTACAAAGAACAGGCACGCACATGTGCGCACCTATTTGGGTGACATCCGCGCACTGGAGGCAAGGCTAAGGGGTTTGAAATTTTTTAATTTTTTGATGGTTTTTTTTTTTTAATGGACGATGCGACTGATCAAGTGTTTCTGTGTGGATGTAAGTGATCATCATACTTCAGATATTCTAATGCCATTGCACTGGAGAGAGCGCAACTGGGACCATCTACGAGAGGCGGTGAGAGATTAGTTGGGCATGAAGAGACACTTGGCAGCCTACGGGTTGCTCGAGTTCTTTGACTTCCCTTCGATACGGTCGCAGGATTTCCTGCTTCAGTATCTAATTGCAATGTGGAGAACTGATCTGTTGTGCTTCATAGTGAGAGGAAAACATTTGACATTCTCGACTGTCGAGGATGTTTATTTTTCTAATGGGGCTCTCATTCTGTGGGATGGACCTTCCTACTTACCCCCAACTATCGGGGGACGAGCTAGTGGGTGACTTGGTGCTTCGTCGCGGCTCGGGGCTGAACCCGATGTCAAGTTCAATCATCCGGATTGAGGTGATCGATGATATTCTAACAAAGTGAATCTTCGTTATGGTGGTGAGGATATACGGATCCTTGGGGACTTAGCGGATCACTGGAGGTCAATTGAGGATAGTATAGAGGGTCCTTGATGGGGACCTTTTTGCTTGGGATCTGCTTCTACACACCAAGATGATGGGGCAGGTAAACCGGTATTGGAGATCCGACTCTGGTGACTTTGCATTCGAGTCCATTCTGGTGGTCTGGTTTCTAGAGAGGTTGCCTCTATTGTGCCTGAGGATTCTTCTTGAGCCCACGGGGCCATGAAAGTCGCAACTAATGCGATGGGACCATGTGTTGGCCCAACAAAAAGGTCGAGAGGGTGGCCATTATTTCATGGCCACGGTGTTGCGAGTGTGGCGACAGATGTGACAGGTGATACTAACATATCCATACATGGGTATGGACTACCAACATGACCCAGATATGATGTTGCCTCCTGGGGAGGATCGGGATCAGAGAGGTATGTTTTTGGATTATGTTTTGTGATTTTGATAGCTAGCATTAATGATATATGTATATATGGATGTTGATAATATCTTTGGTGTTGTTTTGCAGATCTGGGACCCTGAGGCCAAGAGGCAGAGATGGTCAGGGAGTCGACTCGATGGGGACCAGTGTGACCATCTCCTGTAGAGCCGAGGGCAGGACAGAGGCGGAGACGAGATGATGTTGGTGTTGGACCAGTTCATGAGCCATAGGAAGAGGTCAGAGGGATGTTGGAGGACCTGCGTTGTTGTTTCGAGCAAGTGTTGCAGGGCGTACCTAAGGGCATGTGGGCCCATATCCAGGACTAGGAGGTCCTGGATCAGTGTGTGGGCGTACCGGCAAAGTGGCGTACCTTGATCCACCGAGCGATTGTAGCCGGGGCATCGATGACTGGTCGGATGCCCTCTCGACCTGGAGGGCCTCTAGTTAACAGAGGACCTAGGGGGAGAGATCTAGGGTCACCATGAGTGTCAGTTTATGTATATATAGGATTGGGAGCCCATTTTGTATAGGGTAGTTGATACCCATTTTGTATAGGGTAGTGGATACCCAATTTTGTACCTGTATGGGTGGGGGGGACTCACTGGCCTACGAGTGATGTATATGTATTTTTTGTAAACACTGATGACACTTTGATTATATATATGGACATATATTTTTTGGGTCATTCATGTCTCCATGTGTTCATGTTTTATGCTTATGATGTCTTTTCTATGTGTTGTGACAATGTATGATGCTTATGTATAAAATGATGTTTAATGTGATAAATGCCAATCTAATACTAGGTTATCCATGTTATCTGCTATTTGATTAAATTATCTTGGAATATGTGTAAATGTGATTGAATCAAAGTTGTGAGATAATAGTCTAACTTGCAGGTATTTGCGAAAGAGGCAAGGATCACGAATGTGATATACATTGTTGAGATGCAGGATGACAAGCTAGGAATCTAATAGAACACTAAGGTGACGAATGTGGCCGTGACTGGCCTTGGCGAGGAGACTAATGACGGCATCGTAGTCAGCTTGGTTGTTGGTGGCCAAGCCCAAACATATGCCACTAGAGTGGAGCAATACATGTGAGGGGGTATAGAGGGCCCAAGATGTCAAAACGATATTTTGGGTCCAGCGGATGGCACTGTCTTTGTAACCGATGTGGTAGGTTGATGGATGATGCATCTGTCAATAACGCGGATGATAGATCAGAAATGAGGAATGGTGGTGGAAAATAAGACTAAAATATCTACAAATGTGTGCAAAGAAAAACCTAAGGTAGGATGGCTACGCTTATACGTAAAACTTCTTTAAGTACAACCCGTTGACAGGTTCTTTCAGAGGGTAGCCTTCTGGAGAGGCTAGGATGTATGCGCCCTTAGTGAGGTAGTGTTGGACGATGTAGGGTCCACACCATAATGAACCGAATTTCCCGTGGCCGAGAGTATCGTGGGCGATATGATAGGCTAACACAAGATCTTCTTCATTAAATGAGTGAAGGATGACATGGTGGTCGAATGTGGCTTTGAACCATTTTTTAGCTACCTCGTTGTGTTGTAATGAAGATCAACGATCTTCACCAAGCGACTCTAAGGTCAGTAGGTGTTTCTCCATTAGAGAAGTGTCAGGTAACAGCTCAATGACATTGTGTAATGTGGGGATTTCACACTCGATAGGGAGGGTTCCTTCGATCCCATGGATGAGGTGGAATGGTGTAAAACTGGTGGCAATTTCTACTGTCGTGTGATAAGCCCATAACGCAGAAAAAAACATATGATGCCAGTTGGTCTTATGTTTCTTGACGGTACATTGTAGCATGGTTTTGAGGACTTTGTTGACAGCCTTGACCTGTCGGTTGGACTGAGGGTAGTATGGGGAGGAAAACTCATGGGAGAATCCTAACTTTGAGGAGAGTTCCACAAATATCTCGTTCTCAAAGTGTTTACTGTGATCAGACACTAACTGTAGTGGGACTATGAATTGGGTAATGACGTGGTTGAAGAAAAAATGCGTTGTTTTGTCAGCGGTGTTGTTGAATGTGGCCATGGATTCGCCCCATTTGGTAAAGTAATCTATGGCCAAGACAATGTACTTGTGTCCACTACTGGATGGAGGATGGCAAGTCATGAAGTCTATGCTCCATTACAGAAGGGATCGGCAGTGATAACTAGATGTAGAAGAGTCGGTGATGCTCATGCTTTGTTTGCATAAAATTGGCATTTATCGCATCTCTTGGCAGCATGGATGCAATCATGAAACAACGTGGGCCAAAAGTACCCTTTATTAAATTCTTTTTTGGGCGGTGGACATACCCGAGAGGTGACCACCACAAGTGTTGATATGGAAATTGTTCAAGACTCTGTCAACTTCGTCGATGGTCAGATATCGACGAAGAATGGTTTCGACCCCACATCAATAGAGGACGTCTCTGATGAGGAGGTATCAAGGGGCCTGATGGTGAATGCATCGACGATCATCTCAAGAGAGATGAGACCCAAAATGTTGTGTTTGCAGGTAGATGAGGAGGTCCTCATACCAGGGGTCTTTGGAGGGGATTAAGAAGAGGTGTTCATTGGGAAAATCCATATTTATGGGCGATGATTTAGAGTCTGAGGAAAAATTCATAATGAGTTCGACTAAGACAAGATATTTCTTTCTTTTGGGAGTAGATAACTCTAGATTGTATTCCTCGAGAATGACGATCCATCAAGTAAATTTGCCATTAATTTGTCGTCGACTAAGCAAGTACTGCATGGGGTTGGAGTCTGCTACGACTTTGGTAGTTTGAAGCAGAATATAATGTCGTTGTTTTTTAACTGTGAGGACAACTGCTAAGGAGAGTTTCTCATCATGATTATACTTTAAGGGTGGCCCTGAAAGGTTTTTACTGATGTAGTAAATGAAATGCCCACGCATGTCTTCCCCTAATTGGACAAGGACTCCTACTACTAAGACAATTGAGGCTGACAAGTAGAGGATGTAATTGCGATCATAGTCTGGGAGACTAATCAAAGGGGCATTGGATAAGGCGGATTTTAGATCATCAAAATTTGTTTGAGCATATTCATCCCATCGAAATGGGATATCATATCACAGTAGGCAGAGGAAACCATGCACGCAAGTGGCGTAGTCGGGGACAAAGTCACGTAGAAAGTTGGCTTTGCCTTGTAGGCTTTGCAGTTGGCGTAAATTCCTAGGTGGTGGAATTTCCATGATATCTTGGACCTCGAGGGGGTCCATCGTGATGCCATGTTGGGAGACAATGAACCCGAGGAGGCATCCCAGTGATGCAAAATACACACTTGAGGGGGTTCAAGCGGATAGTGTATTGGCGACATCATTGGAAAACGATGCATAAGTCATTTAAATGTTGAGTTCACTTTTTGGATCGAGCAGTGAGGTCGTCCAAATAAGTGATAATGATGCGAGCAAGATCGTGAAAAACATAGGTCATGGCCCTTTAGAATGTAGCACCTGCGTTCTTGAGTTCAAAAGGCATGACATGATAATAAAAGGTACCCCAAGGGGTAGTAAAAGCGGTTTTATACTGATCTGTTGGATGGATTTGGATTTGATTGTAGCCAGAGAACCCATCCATAAAGGACAGTGCCTCATGGTCGGCATAGTCATCAATAATTTGGTCAATGAAAGGGGTTGGGAAGTTGTCTTTGTGACAAGCATGGTTGAGATCGCAAAATTCGGTGCAGACACGGATACTGCCTTGTTTCTTGTCAATGGGGATGGGGTTGGAGACCCATGAAGTATACACAATGGGGTAAATGAACCCAGTAGCACGTAACTTGTCAATTTCGTCTTTGATAGCCACAACTTTGTATAGGTGAAGGGGGTGTTACTTTTGATGTACTGGGGAGACATCGGGCCATGTGTCGATTCGATGTTCGACAATATAAGGATCGAGGTCGGGCATCTCTGTATATGACCAGGCAAAAATATCTTGGTATTCCTTAAAGAGAGTTTTGTAAGCAGTGAGTTCTTCAGGGGAGGATGCAGCGCCAATGGTGATTTCTTCTACGATTCCTGGTTTAATGAATATGTAAATTTTGACGGTGGGGGATATTATTTTTGGTTGTGGAGCCTGGTTATCTTCCTGATTTAGAGGTCTTTTACTTTCAGCCGTGTTTATACCCCATGAAGTATTTACACCCCAGAAGTATGTACACTCTTCCACGCGAGGGAGTGCAGAGGGGGGATACCCCCTTTGCGGGGTCCTGGGGGGCTATCCCCCCCGACTGGGGGGTCTGGGGGAAAGCGAGCCCCCAGCGGGGGTTCGAGGGCAGCGTCCCCTAATGGGGGTTCGGGGGCCAAGCCCCCAAAGAAAAAATTGCCTTGTAAAAGTATATTGTAATTTCATTGTAAATCTGGACCATTCATTATAAGGTCCCAGATCTAATGATATAGATTGTGTTAGGGTTTTTTCCCTAGAAGGCAACCCTCTTTTATGAGGGAAATGTATTGCGGCTATGTAGGTTGGTGAGTATTGTATTTTGAGAGAGGAGATTGTGAGAGAAAGAAGAGGAAGTTACAGCAGGTTTTACTGTAGGTTGTATCCCTTCATTTTGTTGGATAATAATAAAGAAAGGACCTGGCAATTTCTCTGGTGGACGTAGCCCACACTGGGTGAACCACGTAAATCTGTGTCTCT
>JZKD02S0034851.1:0-12584 GCA_000966675.3 Picea glauca
CCATACCTTAACAAATAAAATTCTTTAACAATCATAAATCTAGAAATAAATCACCCCTTCAAATCAACAAATGCCTCTTGACTGCTGATCTTTTCTGCAATAGAAACTCTAAGAAAGAGAATTAGGAATTTATTATTTGTCTAATACAACTATCTACGGAGATGCTGAGATGGCACTTACCAGCAGACTCAAAAATGGAACTGCTGTAGAACGTAATACCATTGACTCCACACAACTGCTGCAGGAGAAGCAACCCAATACCAAGCTACAAAATCTCATTTTTTTAAGAAACAATCAGAATCCAGAGCCAGATATCCTTGTAACCTTAACCCAAATATTAAAAAAAACAGCAAAAAGAGGAGGAGGAATATGCTTCCATTTGTACTTGAAATGTTGGCAAACATAAACTTACAGTCAAAGGGAGTGCATATCTTCTCTCCCTTAGTTCAGAGAATTTGATACCGGTTTGCTGATTGCTTGCCTCAACCACACTCTGAAAAGCAATGAGGTTTTAAGTAAGTTATAATTAGAATTTACTCCAAAATCAGAGATCCAAATCGCCAAGCAGAGTTCTATCTGCATAAATCCAAGAAAACAGAACTGAAGGAGAATATTGAATGCAGATACTGTCACACAATCTTTTTATAACCTTGACTTCAACTACTTCAAGGGAGATATCGGTATTGGAGCCACGGAGAACTTGCAATGAAGCTTCAAACTCTTCATTACCAATCTTGGCCTGCAGCATTATAAACCATATCACATTGAATACTGTACATGTTTAAAGATCTTAAGGTGGCTTTGGTGAACAAAACCAATTCATATAAAACTCACCAGCCATCTTGGAGATTCTGGGATAAAAAAGAGTCCAACTACCAAGAATGTGCAAGGGGTTACACCTACGCTTTGGGCAACAACAGCAATGAGCATTTCTCAAAAGAATCTAAAGATGGGCAAATGAACTGACTGAAAAATAATTCTTATTAAGCCTACATACCAGCGATTGCCAAAGGCCTCCAGGCAACGAATAGCCCACATAAATATGCCAACATAATACCAATAGTGACAGAGAGCTGTCCTAGAAATAGCCAACAATTAGTTAGTAATGAGATTCACAATTTAGTTGCAGTTATTCTTCATATGATAAACTAGTCTTGCATTACAATATCACCTGTGTGACAGTGCCAAGGCTTCCTCGCAAGCGCTTGGGAGCTATTTCAGCTATGTATATTGGTACCTACAGTGATTATGCCACACATTATCAGATTCTTTGCAGACCAATAATTTTGATTTGACAAAAGCATAACCACGTGCATAATACACACATAGAGACACAGGGACACATCTCTCCCTCCCATATCTATACATAGACCAAAACTTCAATAATCTTCAATAATTTGGATTGTTTCAGAGGAAGGTATCAGCTTACAGTGAATGAGATGACTCCCACTCCAAAACCAGTCAGCAATCTACCCAAATACAAAAGCAAAGCATCCTGCAAACATATAATAACAGCACAGGTAGTGAGGATTGGCTTCTTCTAAACGGCCAACAATATTTTCGATCTCATTTTATTCAGAATTACAGAATTGACTTTATTAATCATGTCCATCTTAGAAACTTGCCTGTGCAAAAGCGATCACAAACCATCCAAGGATATTTGGGATCGCAGCCACTATTAATGCCTGTTGCCCAGTTAACAGGACCATCAGACCAAATCTTGAACGATTGAATAATGTTCATTGGATGGATTGAAGGCTGCTAATCTAAAATTTCAAAAACCACAGATCGAAAGCTTTGTTACTGATCCAAAAGGAACTTACCCCTTTCCGTCCTATGAAATCAGCAATTTTCCCACTGACAATCGCTCCCACCATTGCTCCCACATTGGATAATGATCCAAATAAAGAGAACTGTCAGAAAATGTGTGCTTCAGAATCCTTTCTCCTATGGCCATATCAAATAGGAGGTTTTCGTTTGTCAAACCTTATTGTGTAGCCCAAATAAAGTATTAATAGTAAGTACCAATCAAATTTAAAAGGGGCAAATAAGATACCTGAGAGACAGTCAGGCCTAGACTGCTTATTATCCCAGTCTGTGTTGGGGATGAATATCCATTCTGCAACAAGATGATTGCCATCAGTAATTCTACCAATCATACTTATGTCTTCAATCTCATAAACCGACAACAGAAGCCAGTATTACTGTATTCCCTAAGGAATATCTACACATATATCAATCAACATGCAACAGCTATATTTAAGCAATTAAAAATCACAAAATTCAACGATGACTGAAGTTTTCAAGTTTTACTTTGAACTTCTTTTTAAAAAAGTGTCTAATTTTAACAAGTATAACTTAATAGGCCCAATGGGCTTGGGGCAACTGATGGGGAACAAAGAGTTTTACACCGTATAACAAAGTTCCATTCACATGGGATTTCCAGCAACTTTGAAGTAGACATGGGTACCTAGAGGTAGAGATGAACTTATGGCAATGCCTGGTTCAAAGTCCTGGCCAAGACCACACGCCATATTAAGGACGCAACCCAAGCTCATCCTGGATCAGCATGTAGCGGCTCTTGGCTGAAGGTAGCATGATTGAAAAGCAAATCTTGTAATTAGTTTCGTACCCTTTTCAATAAAAAGGTTTAACTAAAATAAAACAACATTAGCGTAGCTTGATAGGCAAAATGCATGATCAGTAACATGGGTATCAGAGATAAATATTCTACTACATAATTAAAACCCATAAGCATTCATGATTCTCGTTTCTGATTATGTTAATATGTAACTCTATCCATTACAGTGTATGAGATGCATGTTTATCCCATCCCAATGATATTAGTGCTTGAATTTATAACTGACTTGGGATTGGGATTTAAAGTAACCATCTATGAATGAATGTATTTGTGTCATATGATATATCAAAGACAAATTCAAACTGCATATTTGTTGAAGCGTCCATGACACAAAAAACCAGATGAGAGTGCACAAAAGCATACAACTTAACCAGCCACCCAATATCTGTTAGCATTTCATTATTATCTTAATCTACAAAATGCTCCCTCTCTAATCATTTTACAAAAACTGAATAAGATTATAATGGTTCGACACACTTACACAGAACCCAAATTGTAGAGGGCCCAAGGCCACAATTGCAGTACAAAAAACAGCAGTTGCAGCACTCCCCTGGGCATCAGAATCCTTCTTCCTTTTGTTTCTATGTTTCCTGAATTTGCTGTTCTTATTCCCATGTTGCAGCAATGGCTGCTTTACATCACCATTCTCAACCAGTCCCTTTTCCTTGCTGTTCTTATTCCCATGTTGCAGCAATGGCTGCTTTGCATCACCATTCTCAACCAGTCCCTTTTCCAAATCATGTCTAGGGTTACCCATCAGGTCTTCACTAATTCAAATTCACAGAATTCTCAATATAACTCAATTGGAATTGGGTATTTATCTATAACATCAATATCTAAAGGAGACCAGTATACGGTGCTCAGGTGATGCTTTTCTGTATAGAATTCAGACATCCAGATGATGAGGTACCGGGGAGTTTTTCACTGGATATTCCCTGACCACGGACGATTTGACTTTATGGACACACCATGAATGATGTCATATGTGACTGTGTTGATCTAGATTTCGATTTTATTGAGAATGTGTAAGAGATACGGCATCGTTAGTGGAAGATTATGTGGTTGTGATGTTATAACAGTCCTGTTTTTTCATTGGACTCGTTTTCTACACTAGGTACTTCAAAAATATATGAGATTGTCCTTTGGAATTTTACAAGGAAATGGACGGCAGAGACTTTCTCGAGCCATATCGTCCAAAAAGCTTACGATCGTTGTCCTTTCTAACAATTATTCAAATCATTTCGACCTTCGTGATTATGACCGAAAATTATTGCAGACCATCCCGATCATGACTTGAAATTATTGCAGCCATTGAAGGGAAAGTTGATGGTTATTATCTTTAAATTAGACTCTTACTTGTCTACAAATTAAATATTAAAAAATATATGTGCTTGTCATTGAGATTTTAAATTATGCAAATTAAATATTAAAAAGTATATGTGCTTGTCATTGAGATATTAAATTTTGTGAAGATTTTTCACTGTCAAGTTGTATATTGAAAAAATTAAATATTAGCCAGTAAAATTAGTAGCAAACTGCTTATATATGTCTATTAAAAATATTTTAATGTAATAGTTATATCTAGTTTAAAATCATAAATTTGATTTTTTATAATGATAATTAAAAAATTAGATTCTTGTTTGTCCAGCAAATTAAATATTAAAAAATATATGTGTTTGTGATAGATTTTAATCAAATTTTAAATTTTGTGAAGATTTTGTTTTTATTCAATTATATTTTAAATAATTTAATATTAATAAGTAAAAATAATAGTAAAGTTGCTTATACCTGTTTTTTTTTAAATATTTTAATTGTATATAAAACAAATTAAATACTAACAAATAAATAAATTAACAGCAAAACTACTTTTACCTATCTCTTAAAAATATCTAAATATAAAAATTGTATGTAATTTAAAATATAAATTTAACAAATATTTTTTATAATAATAATTATATAGTGAAGTTGGTCTACTTCTACAATATATACTAATTGTGGTATATGATTAAATCTTTTATTATTTTTAAAAAAATAGATTCTTACTTGTGCAATTGCATATTAAGTAAATTAATTATTAAAAAGTATATGTGTTTGTTATTGATTTCAATCAGATCTTAAATTTTTAAATTTTATGAAGATTTTTTCTTAGTGGACCTAATGGTTAAGAACATGTGTTTCCTCTTAAGAGGTCACAGGTTCAAATTCAGAGGGGGGTAGGGTATGTATACCTTCTTAGACTTTACCAGTCAAATCGTTGGGCGGAGAGGGGTCCCTTGTCCCACATACAAGGGGGTCTCATATACCAATTTGATGTGGTCCCACATACAAGGGGATCTCATATACCAATTTGGTGTGTTGGCTTGGCGGTGACCTTATTATTATATTAGATAAATTAAATATTAACAAGTAAAATTAGCAATACTACTTATATCGGTCTCTTAAATATATTTTAATAAAATAATTATATGTAGTTTAAAATCATAAATTTTACAAAAAAAATTTACAATGATAATTATAAAGTAATGTGCTTGAAAAACTAAAATTGAGTTACCTTTATATGCGTTGTCATACATGCTAGTTGTAGTATATGATTAAATCTTTTTTTCTAGTAATTTTTTTAGTTAGATTTTGTTAGAAATCAATGATGAATGGTTGGATTGCAGATTTGAGTGGCCAAGTTTGTATAATTCGAGTGTTCCAAGGGTTTTTCATCACGCTGAATCCATTTATGCATTCAGAAATGCAATTTAAACAACAGAAAATAGTGAACTCAAAAAATAAAACATTTAGCCAACTCCTTTTTTATATATAATGTAGAAAAATTATAAAAAATTAAATAATAATAGATATAAAAAAACTATGAAATCATTTAAAATAGTATTATTATCCAATACTTGTTTATCATAAAAAAAAATACTTGATACTCAATTAAAAAGAGAAATCACAATATTAGAAACATTTTTTTAATATTTTTGATAAATATAAATTATTTCTCAATTATTAACTATAAATACCATTTTTTATTTTATAAGTTTAATAATTTTAAATCATTTTAATTATAAAATATACAAGTGAAAGTTCTAAGATACTATCATTTTAACATTCAATCATGCTATTAAAAATTTAAGGAAGAAAAGAATAGTATTATCTTAATATCATTAGATTATGCTTTTAAAAAATTAGAAAGAAAAGGAAGTGTATTTTTTTTAATTTGTTGTCAATGTGCTTATTAATATGGGAATTGAAAGATCATTAAGATGATAATAAAGAAATTCTATGTTGGAGTTAATGCTTACATTAATGTAATGACGAGATTTGGTTTTTGTTTGTTAAAGATCGTTGAGATATTCTCTAAACCTTTCTTCATAAATTTGGAATAAGTTGGATCTCACAACAACTCAAAAAACCCTAATTAAACCTATTGTATTTGTAGAAATTTTAATAATATAATACTAAGTGAAATGTTATAAAGTATTCTATTTCGTTGCATATTATGTTTACTTTTGCTTAGCTCCTCATGGGAGAGCCTTTGTACATATATGTAATGTTATCTTAGAGTGTGTGAATAGTTTTTAGTAAGAGTAGATTATTTATTTTGAGTGAGTTTATCTGTGCAAAAAAAAATTGTAGAGCATTGTCGCTTGGTGAATAAGGAAGTCGTCATAGAGTTGATACAATGTTGGAATCGCACCTTACGCTATTGTCTAGGACACCTTCTAGTTGATTTACTAGTCAAAGATTTATCGTGGTCGGTGTTTCATGCATAAAGGAGCAACCATTGAATTAAGCCACCTTCGTTGTTGCAAAACATTGTTGCTTGAGCACTCACACGAGCTCTTATCTTGCATAGATCAACCTTTCTAGGTTATGCACGGTTATGCCCTCATTGTTCATCGTTGAGGTCAACAAGACCAGGGGTAACACACATGGACATTGAATGTGCCAAGGACTTATTGGAGAAGCTCATGGTGGAAGAGCACAACCTGTTAGTTCAAATTGTAGCAACTATTTTAAAAACTATACTAATTAGTGGTAGTTCATTTTTACATGTTAGATTTGTTCTTTTGTTTATGAAATAAATAATGATGATGTATTTCCAAAGCCAAAGGAGAAATTAAGCAAGTTCAACTATGAATAGGTGTCTAGTGTTTAGGAATAGTGGATCTAAGGAAGGATCCCTCATTAGTTGAGACAAAGAGTGATCTGCTAATAAGGTTATGAGACTTAGTGTGATCCAGTAATTGATTTCATGAGACATGTGATTCCAGAGTTTGGGAGTGGATCTTGCGAGGTATTGAGGAACAATAATTGTTTTCTGTAAAAATGTTTAATGTTGTATATTCACTTTGTGTTTTCCATTATGTAAGCATTAAGGGAGGGTGTTGGATTTAATGCTTATATTAATGCAATGATTAGATTTGGTTTGTGTTTGTTAGAGATTGTTGAGATATTTCAACCTCTCTTTTTAAATTTGGGATAAGTTGGATCTCACAAGAAGTGAAAAAACCCTATATAAACTTATTATATGTGAAAAACCCTATATAAACCTATTATATTTGTACTAGTTTTAATAATATAATATTAAGTGAAGTGTTCACTTGCATCACATATTCAATTTTGTTGCATATTATGTTTAATATATATATATATATATATATATATATATATATTAATTTATCAAAAATTTCAATATTTGTTAGAAAGGTTAGGAAGGTCGGTATTGTGACAAATATTTGGAAATTAG
Organism: Picea glauca; assembly: GCA_000966675.3. NCBI lineage: Eukaryota > Viridiplantae > Streptophyta > Pinopsida > Pinales > Pinaceae > Picea > Picea glauca. The sequence continues at coordinate 7,386 of JZKD02S0034851.1, forward strand.
GATCTAATTTAGGTATATGAAAGGTAATCTAGGAGAAAATGTTTTTCATCTTCAAGGTGTCACAAAGGTGACAAATCCTTTCTTACCATGATGTTTTAGAGATTGTCCAACAAATATTTTTTTAAATAAATATAAATAAAATAAATATTAAAACTTAAAAATAAAATATTTTTTTCTAAAAATATATAATTAATTTTGTAAATAAATAATTTAATTTTACATACTTATCTTAAAAAACAAACTGAATTAAAATTTAATATATAAATATTAGTCTTCTAAGAAAACCTTATATTATATAAAAATAAATCATGACTAAACCTAATATATTAGTATTATTTTTTAATAATAAATCCTAAATCATATAAAAAAAATCAAGCTCGGGAGAAGAGGTGAATCGGGCTCCATAGGCGGAGGTGGATGGTGACGGGAAGGAGGAAAGAAAAAATATATATAATTTAAGAAAAGATGTGGCATGTAAATATTAATTTTTTATAATTAAAGTTAAATTATATAAAAAAAAAATGACATGAAAGTATTAATTGTATAATTAACATTAAATTATATTTATAAAAAAAATATGAAAATATTAAATTTATAAGCTAAATCCTATATTAATTTTATAATTAACATTAAATTATGTAAAAAATTATGAAAATATTAAATTTATATGCTAAATCCTATAGTGTAAAGTGTATAAAAAACAAATTACTATTACACTTAATATTATGACAAAGCTATATCATATGAAACAATTCACCTAACATATAATATCATATGAAAAACAAATGGGTATGGAACTTAACATGCATGTATTAATTTTGTAGGATGAACCTTAATCATATAAAAACAAAGCACAAGAAGGCTTAACATGTAATTTTTTTTTAGTAAATATAAATCATATAAATCTAAATTAAAACGAAGTTGAATATGTGTATTATCTATTTTGATTAATTCTAAATTATATATAGAGAAAACATCAAAATTATTTATAGTTTTAAAAAAAACAAATAAAATTAGCACTAGTTTATGACATTCAACTTATGTTCATTTATATTTATATTAGCGAAATTTGATATGGTTTGTTTTATTATTTGAGTTCTCTTTATATATATTTATCATACTTTGGGTAGATAGTCTTCTTACATTAACATCATTTACAATCATATATTTCTTAAGTTGGAATTATTGTGATCTTTGAACTTTGGACCTCCACCTTTAAGAGTATTGTGAAAGAGTAGGGGTGAATGAGTGTGGGGTTCTTTTTTCCGAAACTTCCCTCTTACAAAAAACATCTTAGTTAATATTCAACATTTACTCATTACATATTGTTGTCATTTATAACTAGTTAGATGTGAACATATATCAGCAACATATATCAACAATATATCATCATCAAGTCATCACCACAAGGAACACAAAGAACACAAGTTGTATGTACAATTTTTTATTTTTATTATGGATAACAATCCGGGGGTTTTCCAGCAACAACTGAATAGAGTACAACTCTACAAGAGCACCAGCTCTATAATGCAAGACTCAACTTACACCCTCAACACCAACTGAGATGAGGCAACAATCCTCAATAGATATCAATCTGTCAACAAGTACACGACCTGTCAGTAGTGTAGCTAGTGTGTGTACGCGCCCTGGCTCACTACAGCCCGCGTATGCACGCGGCCAGTGTATACAATAACCTACGTATACCTTTTGAGTTGTTAGGGTTTGTCCTTCAAGATCAACTCAGATTCTCTACAATCAATATATCATTCTCTTCTGTCTCTGACTGTCCAATCTGACTACCATCCAGTCACAACATCTCCAAGATCTCCAATAGCTTCCTCATGCTCCACAATAAATCAATATGAATGTTATCTCAAACATGTATAAACAAATAGTATATCATAGTAATCATGTCACCACTGAATCCAAAGAGTATTGCTCACTCCATCAACTAAATCAACCATACTGAACCATATCATAGAAGCCATACCAAGAATTCCCTAAGAATTCACAACACATCAAACAATAGTATCCATCAAGACAATAATGTAACCATACCAGTGTCTCAGTGATAGATTTGAGGCCATAGAATGCAGATCTGGAACCTGCCTCATCATCCAAGAGCTTGGCACCAGCTCAAACACAAGTCTTCACCATTCTATCCACTGTATGCACCCTGTCCTCATACAACTCGCGTATACCTTCAATGTATACGCACCCTATACACAAACAACCTGCGTATACCTCAGAAACTAGGGTTTCTGAAGCTCCAAGAATTTTGTCGTCAAGATCTCCGACATTACCAAAACTTTGATACGTCCATGAGATTCTCCTCACACTCTCTTTCTCAGAATAGATCTTCAATCATGCTCAAGAGATCCACACCAAATATGCTCTCACAAGAAGCTCTCCATCAATACTCCAAAAGATATTCTCACAAGAAGCTCTCCATTGACCCACAAAAAGGATGATCTACAAGAAACCATAGTCATTTTATATATACTTTCATCCTCTAGGTCACTTAACCCATTTTTAGGTCACTTAACCCATTTCTAGGTCACTTAGCCTATTTTCCTTATTTTAGGGTCAACCACTTTCCATAAATAGAAATTTCTCCAATACTTTATTATTTAAATAATCTTTCTTGATTTTGTCACTTTTCTTTATTATTTAAATAATCCATCTTGACTTTGTCACTTTGCTTTATCATTTAAATAATGATTTCTTCTTTTAGGGCACTTTGACTTCTTTGACCATTTGGGGCTTCAAGCCAACACATGGGGGTCCTTCAACTTCGTAGGGCCATAACTCTCAAACCGTGAGGAGTTATGTGACATTCCACATACCACCAGAAATGGCATGACAAGCACTATCCATCTAGGATAGTTTCACCAACAACTTCATTGATCTTCAACTCATTATTCCACATACAAGCATGGGTCCTCCAAACCACAACTCAACCACAAAGCGTCTTCCCGTGAGGGATTTCACCATAAGGGAACCACTTTGGAGTTCATCCATTTGTGCACTTTATCAATCATGATAAGACTATAATAATTCATATATGCATCAATCCACCACTGCATCATATACATCAACTATGCATCATGTATCAATGACAACTCATTGATCCATCTTCATCTATGCATTCTCATCAAGGACAATACATATTACATTACATCAATCATCAATCAATCAATTCTTTGGCACTTGAAATCAATCAATCAAACCATTGACATCAATGACAACATGACCCAACAATCTCCCCCTTTGGCATTGATGGAAATACCAACATTGATGTCAACACCAATTACCAATTATTAATGTCAACATGTAGATAAGACATGTTCTACATCAATAGTCAATGTGACTATCTCTCCACATCAATCTCTCCCCATCAATAGACATCAATCACATCAATGTGATTATCTCTCCCCCTTTGACATCAATGGAAAAGAGCCATTTTCCTCTTGGGGCTTTTCCCCTTGCTTGAACTTTCCTTGGGGTTGCTCCCCCTATCTTGTTGCTGCTGAATAATATCTCCCCTTTTGAACAAGAGATATCAATCTGATGTAATTCTGAAAAATATATTGTTCATGCTCCCCCTATGACCATTGCTCCTCCTGGAATTATGCCTCTTGTGCTTCTGTCTTCAAATATAGGGCTCTTTTCTAGGTATGCATCTGATAAATATCTCCTCCTAGAATCATAAGAAGAATGACTCCCCCTAAGGGTATGTCTCCTCCTATCTTCTATACAATATGAACAATATGCTACCATATGACGATCCTTGGACCTGTTCATGCATCAAACTCATGCTATACCAAGCATCATGAAGCAAAAGATATGTCAATGTGCCAACCATGTGCATCTACTAATGTGTCAACCACGTGCATCTACCAATATGCCACCCATGTGTCATATCACTCATGATATGTCTCCATCATGAACCAAGTATCATAAACAAATACCAATTGTTGTGCTAATCAAGTAATACCAATGGTGTACCATTATCAAACATATGCCATCTATGAGTGTACCAAACATGTATCACCACTTGTACCAAACAAGTACATCAACCATGCATCAACAAGCTATGACTCCCCAATGATGTACAACATGACTATCAACTCAACTCACCAACTACATGTCTCAATATGTAGCTCAACCACATGCAAAATGCATGCACCATGATATCCATATGCTTCCAATAATACATCATAAGATATATCAATTAAACTTAATTATGTACCAGCCATGTACTCCAACAGATCAGCATCAATCCATACTCATGGGTTAGTGCCATGCACCCAAGATTTATTTTACATCGTCACCTTACATGATCTAACATAGAACCATGAAAACCTGCAACAAATAGTGTCATAACCTGCAATAAACAATGTCAGACCCTGCAACACAGAGTTATACCATCACATCAAGCTGCAAACCATGGGCATTGCCTTTTTCCCAATGCTTTACAACATATACGCAACCTGTTTCACAATAGATCGTGTATGTACGTGACCTATACAAGGTCAACCTGTGTATGTACGTAGCTGATACCACTGTCACCAGCGTATGTTTTAGTAAATGACTTACTTGAGCTTCCCTTCAGTCTTTCATCCTGTTCTGGTTGTTTTGTCTTCTTCACCCACTTTTGTAGAGGTTCATGCTTCTCAGAACTTGAGCTATGAGTATCCATCTTTTCAAAGATGTCTCCCTTTCTTACTTCATTCCTTCTTCTAGCCATTCTATGTGAAGTCTTCATCATGGACTTTCTTCTTGTGTTCCAACACTCCTGGGATTTGTGGCCAAATCCACTACAGTTGTAGCATCTCATGGTGTTACAGTGAACATCAATGTGTCCTACTTGATCACATCTCCAACACCTCATATATAATCTTCCATTATATATCCTTTCATAAGATCTACATTCAAAATCTTTGTGACCATATCCATTACATGAATACCAATGCCCATGAAATATACTTTCATACCTTTGCTTTGGTGTCCCAAAAGTAGCTTCTTGATGTCTTCCTTGCTTTGTTCTTTTGAAATTTTCTTTGTCTTGTGTAGATGGTTGGTTTGCAACATTGTCTTCCTTCTTTGATGGACTTACCTCATGCTTATTTGAGGTGCTTGCTTCAGCATGTGTATCTTCTTCTTTGTATCCAATACCTGATTTATCACATGGTGATC
>JZKD02S0034851.1:12594-26384 GCA_000966675.3 Picea glauca
CATCTCTGGCACAACCTGTAACCTGCTTGATCTCAATCATAAAGTTGTTAGCAATCATTTGGGGTGGTGATATCACCCCCAGCTCATACATATAAAAATGAAAGAAAGCATATGTACAAATGTGAAAGAAAACTATTCTACCATGAAATGCAAATGGTATGTACAATGAATGCAAATCCCTACTTACCTGTACTTACCTGTCGGCTAAATGCTAGGTGTAATCAAATGACCAGTGAAACCATCCTAGCAATGTCTCAAAATACCTGCCTCTATGCTTCATCATAAACCAAAAAAGTGATAAGTTAAGCACAAAAATAACATGGGTTAGAGAATGTATTGTATCGTCGAAAACCATAAAGTCTAATTCATGGAGGCGGGTGGGAGGGATAAAATCATGCCAAGTCACTGTCTAAGGAAAGTGCTCAATCCACTTCAGGAAGGGATTGTGAAAAGTCAAAGGTTCGGAAAGTTGACTCATAAGGTCTGAAAGCTGGCCACCTAGGACGTCCTCATAATCTGAAATCCTGGAAGGGATTGACAAGGATCTAGAAGATGACTGACAAACTCTTAAGGGAAGTTTGAAAGGCTAAGATGACAAACTTTTTCTTGAGGTATTCAACCTACCCTTGAACTCTAGGGGTTGCCTCAGAGGAAACTCAATACAAAAAACATATTTCCCAACTACACCTTGAATGACACATCAAGGTAAAGTAATCGGAGGTGGCTGGAGAAAGCTGCCACAAGAGTCCTTCTTCAGGCAAACAATGTCCTTACTCCTATCAAGAACTGAGCATAACGGTGGTTGGTAATCTTCTTCATGGAATGAATCCAAGCGCTCAGAGGAGTACTCATCAAAATCCTCAAGGTATGACCGAAAATCATCAGGAAAATATGGGACTAGGTCAAACTTGGGTGTTTGGAAAGTATCGATAATTATATCATCTCCTTGTTGCCACTGGTCAAAGTCAAAAGTAACCTGTCGTGGTAACTGTGAAGGAGACACTTGGAAATGACTCTCAATGTCATAAATGGGGTCCATATCATAACCAACTATATCCCACTAACGTCTCCCAACATGTATGAACTCATCAATATTATTAACCTTGTCATTATCTGTATCATAACATGAAGGATTTGAAGCATTCAAGGGCTCATCTATCTCCTCCTCACTTCCCAAATCATAAAGTAGAAAGTTATCAAAGTTTTGGAGAGGAGGGTAACTTATTGTGTTTGTTTCTTCTTATGCAAGAGCTTTGAGGACTTGGGTTTCTTTAGCATGCATCATTGTTTCATCCTCATGATTTGCCCCTTCATCTTCAACTGTACAACAAGGAAGATCTACTTCGTTCGAGGATTCCATTTCTTCTTCCTTCTGTGGATCATAACACACGACATTGTCAAGATTTTGAAAAGGAAAGTGACTAACCTCACTCTCTTCTTCTTGTGCAGGGGGAAAAGGCTCGTGGATGACTTCATCAGGAGGAGGGCATGTCGATACTTCATCATCTTGTTCTGGTTCCAGCTCCTCAATTGTGTCTTCAACAATCCTTTGCCCTTCCCTGTGGGGTTGGAAAGCCTCATCAAGATATTTTCCCTTAGCATTTTGTCGGTCAATGATTTGTTCCCCTTTCTCTTGGAAATCAACGGTAAAAGTTTCAAGGGAAACTAATCTTTCCAAACCAAGATTGTCTGGGGTACCTTTAGGGTCACTGATTTTGGTCCCTAGAAAGAAAATGTGTTTTCCCTTGAACAAGGAGATATTTACCTCGATTCGCATGGCCATGTTATAAGCTTCATTGAGTGTTTTTGGCCTCTTCTTACTTAGGAGGAACCCTAAATGCACCAAGAGTGCATTGGTAAAGAGATACAAAAGGTACTTTTCTTCAGAATGATGGTTTCCAGGAATCTGATATAGCAATCTGTCAAACCTATCCCGGAAATCCCTGACAGTCTCATTTTCAGTTTGTTTTGCATACTCGAGTTCTTTTAGTAACGTTTGGATATCTTCCAATTTCATACCCCACCTTTTGAGAAAGGTTTCTTCTGATGCTAGCAACAGGGAGATTGTCATACCACTCCCTAGCGTTGCCATAAAGAGTGGAAGAGAAGAGTTTCATCACCAAATCTTCAGCATCATCACTGATAGGATGGAGTTGAAAGAAAGCCCAAAAATCACTCATGTGATAGTCTGCTCTTTCCCCATCACTACCAATAAATCTAGGGAGCCATTTCTTGTACTTCGGGGGCATTTGTCGAGGGTATCCCGGGATTTTACTCATGTCTAGGGATCTGAAATTTCCCGAGTCCCATTGAAAAGTCATAGTTGGCTTCGTCATCAATGGAGTCACCAGATATTTTTCTTGAAATTATCAAAGAAATAAGGGAATCATCCTTAGTGGAGTCGCCAAGTAAGCTTGTAAGATAAATATTCTTGAGGAAAGTCTTACCAAAAAAAGTGTCGTCTTTGAGGAGAATTGACTCAGTGTTCCCCGGCAACAGCACCAAAATGTTATCGCACAATTTGTAGTTGGATTAAAGGATGGATGAAAGAAAGGCAAACTGGCGAAACTGAGACTATCCTACCACTGTCACCTCAATAGGATAGCTCTTTCTGTTTAGGGTGGTAGGCCCAAAGGAGACGTCCCCGGTGACCTGGGGTTTTGAGAAGGCAAAGGCTTATGGCTAAGTAGAAAGCTTTCCCCCCTCACAAGTCACAACCGATCAGAAATTCCAGCTAATCAACCAATAAAAGTAAAGACAACCGGAAGTACAAATGGTAACCAAAAGTGTACCTGCCCGAGACAAAGCAACAAGAAAAACTATACATGTGCAAGATCACTTGCTTGGTTAGTACTTCATATAATCAAAGACTTTATGATATAAAGCAATTGAAAGACAATATTGATGAAGCAAGTCAATGATGTACAATAGCAATGATTACAAATATATCACTTCACAATAAATGCTAAAGAAACTTCACAATGAGCAATGGAAATTTATCATCAATGTAACAATACCAACATTAGAAGCAATGCTTTAGCCAATCTTTCAATTGCTTCAAAGATGCAATAAATGTTGCATGGATATGGTTATAACACAAGTAGATGAAAACAACAATAGGGTTAATAAGTGTTAGTCTAAGCTAGGGTTAGAAAGAGTTAATGATTGTTCAAGAGTATTTGGAAGTTGTGATCAAAAGCACTCAAGTACAAGGTCTTAGATCAGTGCGTTATTAGGGAAAATGGAGTCAAACTAGCTGCAAATGTTGAAGGGCCGAAATGATAATGATAGGGCCAAAGACAAGAGGGATTTGATGGTGAAGTGTTGGAAAATCCAAGGCTTCAACCATCCACCCTTGGGGAAAACAACTTACTAAGGTGTAGGCAACCCTAGGCCTTAGCACGTTTTCCTCCTTCTTTAGCTCAATGACAAAGTGAAATCGGCTTGGATGAAGAACAAGAGATAGGGTGTTGTAATGGCAAGGCCCTAGCAATGTCTCCAACAGAAAAAAGGCTCCTTGGCATAATCTAGTAGGGAATTAAAATAAGGACACCAACATGTGCTTATTTCCTAGGTTTTATTCCAACAATTTTATTAACAAAATGCAAGTAAAATACTATAACCATTCAAGTAAGGGAAGGATTGCAGAAATTCACTTACATTTACCAAGCATTTATCAAGCCAAACCCTAGTTATAAACCTTCCATCAAGAAAAATGCCAAAAATCACCAAAGAGAAGCCTCCTTCAACAAGTGTGCCACAATTTCAGCCAAAAAACCTAGAAGGGACGAAAATTTCAGACCTCACACAAGTGTGAGTGAAAGATGATGAATAAAAGAGAGTTTTAGCTCTCTTACTTATACCATACTAATGACCTTAATTTAATTTTAGGTCACAAAAGGCCGACAAGGCCAAAAATACATAACAATATTGTTTTTACATTATATGTCAAAATCAAACCCTAAATCAAGCAAAGATGAAGACGTCATGCCCTTTTAGGGTGACGTTAGCCCCTTCTAGGGCAATGTTGGCCTGTTGGAGGAAAACTTTAGGCCTCCTTGGGCCTCCGGAACATGCCACAACTGCCTCCCAAAACCTCCACAAGTGTTGGATGACGTCATGGATGTTCTGGGTGACGTCATGGGCCTTCCAAGGCCAACGTACTAGTGGAAAAGGAACAACCCCCCTAGGTAAGGCTCTGCCAAGCTACCTCTGGTGGAACGTCCTCCTCCTCTGGTGAAAACCCTCTGATCTGTCTCTGCCCCCTGCTGGGGTCTCAACATCCATCTAGTGGGCTTTCAGCCCCATGGAGGTCCGAACTGATCATCTCCCCATGTGTACCTATCATCTGGGTACCTGCCATCGGGTATGGTCCTGAAACATCAACACATACGCCCTCCATGGGCTCATAAGTCACATGGATCATAGCAATGTTAATCATATCTAATCATCAATTTTATTAAACATGTGCATAAAACCCCCTTTTACCCGAACAAGTGCTCAAAGACATTATACTAATCTGCAAGCCAAGTTTGGAGGAAGTGACAAGGCATCCTATTGGGCTAATGCTCATTGGATGTGGGGTTTTTACAAGAGAAATCAAATCCAAGCCATGTGAGTGGATGAAGTGATAAGGGATGTCTAGACAAGGGGTGCAGTGATAGCAAGGAAATGCATGGCTTACCTGTGGGTGTCTCTGTAGAGGGTGAGTTGCACCTGTCATGGATGAAAATGTTTCCAAGCCCATTCATGCCTTTTATCTTTATTCTTATTGATTTTTCTTCAAGAAGATAGTCAGGGGACACTGCCCTGGCGTGGTGACCAGTGGTGGCAGTGTTACCCACAAACATTTCACGGAAATGAGAACGTTGGCTCGTGATGAGACCCCCTTTCTCTTGGCTATGCCACCAAGAGCCACTACCCTGGCGTGGTGACCAGCTGCTGGTAGTGTCATACCGCTACATGCCCATGGACCTAATAGGATGGCTCGTGATGAGACCCCCTATCCTCTAACTAGGTCTTGTTTTATTATTTTTTATGGGTCCCTTTGTTTCTTGCTAAGAAGCCCTTTACTACTTTCTCAGGGATCCCTGGGCGAAGCATCTTGAGGTTTCATTCTTGGCTTTTATCTTTTGCCAACTACTTTTATCCCCTGGGCCTTTAGCCCCTTCTTCCCACAAGGTAAGGTACAACGCTTAAATATTTGGCCAACCCAATGCCCAGACTAGTGTAATGGGATGGATGAGCGGGAGAAAGATGGAAAGTGGTAAGTATGGTGGGAGCGAACGATGGCTTCTCATGAATCCCCCCAGTGACAAATCAAAACCTATGGGCACAAGCTTACTANCTGTCATTCCCCCCAGATATGGTCAAGTGGATAGGCATAAGATCCAAGCACCCGTTAGAAACAAAAGGAATCAAATGCACATATTCAAAGGTTTTGAGGATCAGAGTGACACATATCATGATACCCAGACTCATTACCTCATGGAGCAAGATCCACTTCTGCTACAGGACCAGGCCGAGGTGATGGATGTTGTTGTTGCTAACAAGGTGGAGGCGCTGAAGAAAAGAAAAGATGGGCCCTCCAGGGCCATGCTCAAGTCGATCTGGCTCTCGGTACTCCATGTTTAGGACCTGTGGGCCTCGAGACATAATCTACTTAGTTATCCCTAAACTGGGGATAACAGTATCAAAGCGAGAGCTCTGGGCCTAACTCCCTCATGGGAGGGCCAAGAAAGAGATGAGAGTAGAATAGTTTTTGATATGTAGTGTTATTTTTCTGTGTGTTTATTTTTCGATATTGTAAGCCTGCTCCATGTGTAGAAGTGTTATCCATGAATGATAGGAAAGTCGTTTTGCGTGTGAAAGAAGCCGCCACAAAGACTGCGCAGGAGGAAATTGAAAAAAAAGAGCAGATCTGCTTGGAGGAGTCATCATGTCATTAGATTGTTGATTGTTTTGCTGAATTATTTGTTGTTGTAGATGCCATGAAGTTTACAATATCATAGAAGACAGGGTGAAGTTTTGGTGTGCAATTGTTTTTCCAATTTGAAATTACCCATTGATTGAGACTGTCGTTTGGTGCCAAAAAAAAACACACATGATGCCCAGTCGATACATTTCTCGCTCTACAATTAAGTGACGTGTATTCCTTTAAGTAACCTTTGGAGTGACAGTGTGCCCAAGATAAAAGAGTTTTCATAGCCCCCTCATCAGAAAAATAGACAAGTAGATCTATGATCTTTATCTTCTTAGAGATTACGCAGGATGTGGATGTGGTCCGTTGTTCCACTGAGTACAAATTTATGACTGCATCCATTGATTTACGTCTCTGAAAGTCTGCATTGAACTTATGACATCACAAATCTGCGGTCTTGAGACTCGATCCGTTGCTGCTACTGGTAGACCTGAGTAGATTGCAGAGCCTGTACATGGTCTGACAAGAGCACTCTGATTTATTGCCAAGCTCTACAACAGAATGAAGCTGCAGACAAAGTTCCTGTACTTATCGTGGTGCAAAATTTCATGTGACTGCCTGTAGTTGCGTGGAGTTGTTTGTTGCATGGAGTTTGAATATTCAAGATTTATAATGTGGATATATTTTTTTAATTAGTGTATGTATGTATTAGTATTGTTTGTGGTTTGTAAAATTAAATGATACAAGAATCAATGATGCAAAACCATAAAGAGTAGCCAACTACTAAACAAACTACATAATTCAAGTTAGTGGTTCTTGACCAGTCGAGCTCAGGGAGAGAACAGATAGCTAATTTAGTTATGTGTGCATTAGTTACAGTTAGTTCTTAATAAGGTCAAGCTGATGTGATCGGTTGTGCTCCGGGAGCGTCAGTACAGGTTATTATTGTAAGGTCAAATTGTAAAGTTGACTGTTGAAGATATTCAGTAACCAGAACACTATCCTAGATAACTGATGAATAGCAAGGCAGTGTATTCACAGATGGTAGCAGTTCCATAGAATACTTCAGTATCGAGATTGTCCTTCGAGAGGTCGAGAAGCCTCAATTTTGCAAAGTTCGTCAACAATGGTCAAAAGCAGTTCTGTTTTAAATGAATGAAAAGAGAAGCTCAAATGTGTGGAGAAGAAAAGAGCAGAAACCGGGAAGTTCAGAGTGGATATGAGTGCTAGTGAAGACCATATCTAACAATTGTGACAGAATTCAATATTCTTGTGTATGTTTACAGTGTTAATATTTGTAAGTAAGCATTAAAGGGGAGTGTTAGGAATAATGCTTACTTTAGATACGGTTGTGGCTTGTTTAGAATTGGTTGTGGTTGTTGAGAGATTCTCTCAACCACTGTATCCAAGTTTAGAATAAATTGGATCTGACAACCGATTTGTAAATGTATTTATATTGTGTGAATACGTAATGAAAAATGAAGTTTTGTGTGTATACGAATTTTCCATTTGAACGCCGAGATTAGGCTTTAGCATATGCCATTTAAATAAGCCAAACATTTTCTTTTCAATTTTATCTTGCATCTAGACTCCATACCTTAACAAATAAAATTCTTTAACAATCATAAATCTAGAAATAAATCACCCCTTCAAATCAACAAATGCCTCTTGACTGCTGATCTTTTCTGCAATAGAAACTCTAAGAAAGAGAATTAGGAATTTATTATTTGTCTAATACAACTATCTACGGAGATGCTGAGATGGCACTTACCAGCAGACTCAAAAATGGAACTGCTGTAGAACGTAATACCATTGACTCCACACAACTGCTGCAGGAGAAGCAACCCAATACCAAGCTACAAAATCTCATTTTTTTAAGAAACAATCAGAATCCAGAGCCAGATATCCTTGTAACCTTAACCCAAATATTAAAAAAAACAGCAAAAAGAGGAGGAGGAATATGCTTCCATTTGTACTTGAAATGTTGGCAAACATAAACTTACAGTCAAAGGGAGTGCATATCTTCTCTCCCTTAGTTCAGAGAATTTGATACCGGTTTGCTGATTGCTTGCCTCAACCACACTCTGAAAAGCAATGAGGTTTTAAGTAAGTTATAATTAGAATTTACTCCAAAATCAGAGATCCAAATCGCCAAGCAGAGTTCTATCTGCATAAATCCAAGAAAACAGAACTGAAGGAGAATATTGAATGCAGATACTGTCACACAATCTTTTTATAACCTTGACTTCAACTACTTCAAGGGAGATATCGGTATTGGAGCCACGGAGAACTTGCAATGAAGCTTCAAACTCTTCATTACCAATCTTGGCCTGCAGCATTATAAACCATATCACATTGAATACTGTACATGTTTAAAGATCTTAAGGTGGCTTTGGTGAACAAAACCAATTCATATAAAACTCACCAGCCATCTTGGAGATTCTGGGATAAAAAAGAGTCCAACTACCAAGAATGTGCAAGGGGTTACACCTACGCTTTGGGCAACAACAGCAATGAGCATTTCTCAAAAGAATCTAAAGATGGGCAAATGAACTGACTGAAAAATAATTCTTATTAAGCCTACATACCAGCGATTGCCAAAGGCCTCCAGGCAACGAATAGCCCACATAAATATGCCAACATAATACCAATAGTGACAGAGAGCTGTCCTAGAAATAGCCAACAATTAGTTAGTAATGAGATTCACAATTTAGTTGCAGTTATTCTTCATATGATAAACTAGTCTTGCATTACAATATCACCTGTGTGACAGTGCCAAGGCTTCCTCGCAAGCGCTTGGGAGCTATTTCAGCTATGTATATTGGTACCTACAGTGATTATGCCACACATTATCAGATTCTTTGCAGACCAATAATTTTGATTTGACAAAAGCATAACCACGTGCATAATACACACATAGAGACACAGGGACACATCTCTCCCTCCCATATCTATACATAGACCAAAACTTCAATAATCTTCAATAATTTGGATTGTTTCAGAGGAAGGTATCAGCTTACAGTGAATGAGATGACTCCCACTCCAAAACCAGTCAGCAATCTACCCAAATACAAAAGCAAAGCATCCTGCAAACATATAATAACAGCACAGGTAGTGAGGATTGGCTTCTTCTAAACGGCCAACAATATTTTCGATCTCATTTTATTCAGAATTACAGAATTGACTTTATTAATCATGTCCATCTTAGAAACTTGCCTGTGCAAAAGCGATCACAAACCATCCAAGGATATTTGGGATCGCAGCCACTATTAATGCCTGTTGCCCAGTTAACAGGACCATCAGACCAAATCTTGAACGATTGAATAATGTTCATTGGATGGATTGAAGGCTGCTAATCTAAAATTTCAAAAACCACAGATCGAAAGCTTTGTTACTGATCCAAAAGGAACTTACCCCTTTCCGTCCTATGAAATCAGCAATTTTCCCACTGACAATCGCTCCCACCATTGCTCCCACATTGGATAATGATCCAAATAAAGAGAACTGTCAGAAAATGTGTGCTTCAGAATCCTTTCTCCTATGGCCATATCAAATAGGAGGTTTTCGTTTGTCAAACCTTATTGTGTAGCCCAAATAAAGTATTAATAGTAAGTACCAATCAAATTTAAAAGGGGCAAATAAGATACCTGAGAGACAGTCAGGCCTAGACTGCTTATTATCCCAGTCTGTGTTGGGGATGAATATCCATTCTGCAACAAGATGATTGCCATCAGTAATTCTACCAATCATACTTATGTCTTCAATCTCATAAACCGACAACAGAAGCCAGTATTACTGTATTCCCTAAGGAATATCTACACATATATCAATCAACATGCAACAGCTATATTTAAGCAATTAAAAATCACAAAATTCAACGATGACTGAAGTTTTCAAGTTTTACTTTGAACTTCTTTTTAAAAAAGTGTCTAATTTTAACAAGTATAACTTAATAGGCCCAATGGGCTTGGGGCAACTGATGGGGAACAAAGAGTTTTACACCGTATAACAAAGTTCCATTCACATGGGATTTCCAGCAACTTTGAAGTAGACATGGGTACCTAGAGGTAGAGATGAACTTATGGCAATGCCTGGTTCAAAGTCCTGGCCAAGACCACACGCCATATTAAGGACGCAACCCAAGCTCATCCTGGATCAGCATGTAGCGGCTCTTGGCTGAAGGTAGCATGATTGAAAAGCAAATCTTGTAATTAGTTTCGTACCCTTTTCAATAAAAAGGTTTAACTAAAATAAAACAACATTAGCGTAGCTTGATAGGCAAAATGCATGATCAGTAACATGGGTATCAGAGATAAATATTCTACTACATAATTAAAACCCATAAGCATTCATGATTCTCGTTTCTGATTATGTTAATATGTAACTCTATCCATTACAGTGTATGAGATGCATGTTTATCCCATCCCAATGATATTAGTGCTTGAATTTATAACTGACTTGGGATTGGGATTTAAAGTAACCATCTATGAATGAATGTATTTGTGTCATATGATATATCAAAGACAAATTCAAACTGCATATTTGTTGAAGCGTCCATGACACAAAAAACCAGATGAGAGTGCACAAAAGCATACAACTTAACCAGCCACCCAATATCTGTTAGCATTTCATTATTATCTTAATCTACAAAATGCTCCCTCTCTAATCATTTTACAAAAACTGAATAAGATTATAATGGTTCGACACACTTACACAGAACCCAAATTGTAGAGGGCCCAAGGCCACAATTGCAGTACAAAAAACAGCAGTTGCAGCACTCCCCTGGGCATCAGAATCCTTCTTCCTTTTGTTTCTATGTTTCCTGAATTTGCTGTTCTTATTCCCATGTTGCAGCAATGGCTGCTTTACATCACCATTCTCAACCAGTCCCTTTTCCTTGCTGTTCTTATTCCCATGTTGCAGCAATGGCTGCTTTGCATCACCATTCTCAACCAGTCCCTTTTCCAAATCATGTCTAGGGTTACCCATCAGGTCTTCACTAATTCAAATTCACAGAATTCTCAATATAACTCAATTGGAATTGGGTATTTATCTATAACATCAATATCTAAAGGAGACCAGTATACGGTGCTCAGGTGATGCTTTTCTGTATAGAATTCAGACATCCAGATGATGAGGTACCGGGGAGTTTTTCACTGGATATTCCCTGACCACGGACGATTTGACTTTATGGACACACCATGAATGATGTCATATGTGACTGTGTTGATCTAGATTTCGATTTTATTGAGAATGTGTAAGAGATACGGCATCGTTAGTGGAAGATTATGTGGTTGTGATGTTATAACAGTCCTGTTTTTTCATTGGACTCGTTTTCTACACTAGGTACTTCAAAAATATATGAGATTGTCCTTTGGAATTTTACAAGGAAATGGACGGCAGAGACTTTCTCGAGCCATATCGTCCAAAAAGCTTACGATCGTTGTCCTTTCTAACAATTATTCAAATCATTTCGACCTTCGTGATTATGACCGAAAATTATTGCAGACCATCCCGATCATGACTTGAAATTATTGCAGCCATTGAAGGGAAAGTTGATGGTTATTATCTTTAAATTAGACTCTTACTTGTCTACAAATTAAATATTAAAAAATATATGTGCTTGTCATTGAGATTTTAAATTATGCAAATTAAATATTAAAAAGTATATGTGCTTGTCATTGAGATATTAAATTTTGTGAAGATTTTTCACTGTCAAGTTGTATATTGAAAAAATTAAATATTAGCCAGTAAAATTAGTAGCAAACTGCTTATATATGTCTATTAAAAATATTTTAATGTAATAGTTATATCTAGTTTAAAATCATAAATTTGATTTTTTATAATGATAATTAAAAAATTAGATTCTTGTTTGTCCAGCAAATTAAATATTAAAAAATATATGTGTTTGTGATAGATTTTAATCAAATTTTAAATTTTGTGAAGATTTTGTTTTTATTCAATTATATTTTAAATAATTTAATATTAATAAGTAAAAATAATAGTAAAGTTGCTTATACCTGTTTTTTTTTAAATATTTTAATTGTATATAAAACAAATTAAATACTAACAAATAAATAAATTAACAGCAAAACTACTTTTACCTATCTCTTAAAAATATCTAAATATAAAAATTGTATGTAATTTAAAATATAAATTTAACAAATATTTTTTATAATAATAATTATATAGTGAAGTTGGTCTACTTCTACAATATATACTAATTGTGGTATATGATTAAATCTTTTATTATTTTTAAAAAAATAGATTCTTACTTGTGCAATTGCATATTAAGTAAATTAATTATTAAAAAGTATATGTGTTTGTTATTGATTTCAATCAGATCTTAAATTTTTAAATTTTATGAAGATTTTTTCTTAGTGGACCTAATGGTTAAGAACATGTGTTTCCTCTTAAGAGGTCACAGGTTCAAATTCAGAGGGGGGTAGGGTATGTATACCTTCTTAGACTTTACCAGTCAAATCGTTGGGCGGAGAGGGGTCCCTTGTCCCACATACAAGGGGGTCTCATATACCAATTTGATGTGGTCCCACATACAAGGGGATCTCATATACCAATTTGGTGTGTTGGCTTGGCGGTGACCTTATTATTATATTAGATAAATTAAATATTAACAAGTAAAATTAGCAATACTACTTATATCGGTCTCTTAAATATATTTTAATAAAATAATTATATGTAGTTTAAAATCATAAATTTTACAAAAAAAATTTACAATGATAATTATAAAGTAATGTGCTTGAAAAACTAAAATTGAGTTACCTTTATATGCGTTGTCATACATGCTAGTTGTAGTATATGATTAAATCTTTTTTTCTAGTAATTTTTTTAGTTAGATTTTGTTAGAAATCAATGATGAATGGTTGGATTGCAGATTTGAGTGGCCAAGTTTGTATAATTCGAGTGTTCCAAGGGTTTTTCATCACGCTGAATCCATTTATGCATTCAGAAATGCAATTTAAACAACAGAAAATAGTGAACTCAAAAAATAAAACATTTAGCCAACTCCTTTTTTATATATAATGTAGAAAAATTATAAAAAATTAAATAATAATAGATATAAAAAAACTATGAAATCATTTAAAATAGTATTATTATCCAATACTTGTTTATCATAAAAAAAAATACTTGATACTCAATTAAAAAGAGAAATCACAATATTAGAAACATTTTTTTAATATTTTTGATAAATATAAATTATTTCTCAATTATTAACTATAAATACCATTTTTTATTTTATAAGTTTAATAATTTTAAATCATTTTAATTATAAAATATACAAGTGAAAGTTCTAAGATACTATCATTTTAACATTCAATCATGCTATTAAAAATTTAAGGAAGAAAAGAATAGTATTATCTTAATATCATTAGATTATGCTTTTAAAAAATTAGAAAGAAAAGGAAGTGTATTTTTTTTAATTTGTTGTCAATGTGCTTATTAATATGGGAATTGAAAGATCATTAAGATGATAATAAAGAAATTCTATGTTGGAGTTAATGCTTACATTAATGTAATGACGAGATTTGGTTTTTGTTTGTTAAAGATCGTTGAGATATTCTCTAAACCTTTCTTCATAAATTTGGAATAAGTTGGATCTCACAACAACTCAAAAAACCCTAATTAAACCTATTGTATTTGTAGAAATTTTAATAATATAATACTAAGTGAAATGTTATAAAGTATTCTATTTCGTTGCATATTATGTTTACTTTTGCTTAGCTCCTCATGGGAGAGCCTTTGTACATATATGTAATGTTATCTTAGAGTGTGTGAATAGTTTTTAGTAAGAGTAGATTATTTATTTTGAGTGAGTTTATCTGTGCAAAAAAAAATTGTAGAGCATTGT
>JZKD02S0034884.1:16225-26382 GCA_000966675.3 Picea glauca
ATTTGTTTCTTTTCTCTTTCATAATTGCCATTTTCTCTTTCATAATTGCCAACGGTGATCACTGATCACTTGATTCAATTGAATACTTCTGTTGGGATTCAATTGTAAAAGTTGTGACCAGTTACTTTGACTTGTCGTTGTCATTTGTTTGTTTCTTTACTTGCTGTGGCTCTACTTCCTCCACCATTTATAATCCTAATCTCACAGATTTCTTATACAAGATTATTATTAATAAGAGAGATAAAAGACATCTCCACAAACGGCTAGTTTTGCCATATTTCCATCCATGAGCGTAACTGGAATATATATATAATCCTAATCTCACAGATTTCTTATACAAGATTATTATTAATAAGAGAGATAAAAGACATCTCCACAAACGGCTAGTTCTGCCATATTCCACGGGCGTAATGACAGATTTCTTATACAAGATTATTAGTAATAAGAGAGATAAAAGACATCTCCACAAACGGCTAGTTTTGCCATATTTCCATCCACGAGCGTAACTGGAATATATATATATAATCCTAATCTCACAGATTTCTTATACAAGATTATTATTAATAAGAGAGATAAAAGACATCTCCACACACGGCTAGTTCTACCATATTTCCATCCACGGGCGTAACTGACAGATTATTTATACACGATTATTATTAATAAGAGAGATAAAAGACATCTCCACAAACGGCTAGTTCTGCCATATTTCCATCCCCGGGCGTAACTGGAATATATATAGTATAGATCTGCGTAAATGTTTATATATGCTTTGAAACAATTACATAAACATCAATATTTAGGCATTTTGTGTATGTACCAACTAAAAGAGTGACAGCCTATGGGTGGGTGGGTTTCAAACATATAAAATTTTGTATGGTTTAATATAATAAACAATAGGTTGGTTTATGTATTGTTTGATATTAATGTGTTAGGTTGGTTTATGTATTGTTTGATATTAATTTGTGTTTTAGTGTCTTTTAACTCAATAAAATTATGGTGATTTTGGAAACATTTTTTTAATGTTTTTTGATCATTAAAAACAAAATTCTAAAAAATTGTAATTAATCACTTTTTTTTTTTAAAGTTCTATAAAATCTATCGATATTAGTAGAGGTTAATCCATGATTTATATCAACCTTTGAATTCATTAACTGAAAACATAGAGAAATGAATTTATTAACCTAAATTCATACTAAAGTGTAGGTGCACCAAACGATTGTTTAATAGCTCATACACACTGCTTCAACATATATGAAGTTTTAAAGTTCTGATTTATCTAAATTGATTTTTTGAAAATATATACAATGTTTCAAAATATATAAAATTTGAACTTTAAAGTGAAATTTTTTAGCCACCAAATTCACTTACTCCAGTCATAATTGATGCGATTCACAGCATTCCATGATAAAATTTGAATTTGAATTTAGCATTCCATGCGATTGCGTATGTAGCAAAATTTGAATTTATTTGTTTTCTAAAGTGATAAAATCCACAATCACGGGAAAGGAAAATAGATCCTACGGAAAGCATGAAGTAACATTTTGTCTCTATATGTCGAACAACTCTTCTGTTTTATAATATATTTAGTTTTAAATTTAAAGAGAGCCTCGAACGATTTTTTTTTTTAATTTAATTTTAATAAATATTTAGGTTAAACTTTAAATGATTGCTCTCTTTTTAATTTTATTTTACTCCTTTGTCTAGTCATAACTAGTCATGGTTATGGTCACAGTCATGGTAATTTTTTTTAATTTAATTTTAATAATATATTTAGATTAAACTTTGAATGGTTTCTCTCTTTTAATTTCATTTTACTCCTTTGTCTACTCATGGTCCATACACTAATTCAATATTCTAATTAGAATAGAATGTATTCAACATGAAACTAAACATTTTAGATTTGTTCATTTAATTTCATTTTACTCCTTTGTCTACTCATGGTCCATACACTAATTCAATATTTGAATTAGAATAGAATGTATTCAACATGAAACTAAACATTTTAGATTTGTTCAATGAAGTGCATTGTTTTCGTTGAGTTACTTTTGTGCAAAGTAATAAGTGACTACGATTAGCATCAAGTTTGGTGTCAATTTATGTGGTAAAGGGATTTTCACAAGTTGGAGATGCTCTTAGGATTTGTGTCTCCTACAATGGATGTAGGAAACCCAAAATTGACCTAGACATTTGAAAATAAATGTTTTATTGTGTATAGACTCTTATTCTAAGTTAATATTCTAACAAGACACAAGGATTACAATTTTTTGTTAGCCACAAACAGAAATTCATTGTTATTGCTTCAAGTGGTTGGTGAGTAAAAGAATCCTTTAAAAATATGTTATGGGTTGTGTACAACCCCTACTTCATGTTGGCCAATTTTTCAATTCCATAAGAAACACAACCCTTTATATATTTCTCCATGTCGATCGAGAGTTGATGTTAGTAATCATATTTTCATAGGACTACTAAAGCCTTGCCGACACCAAAATTAACTCTTTACATGGAGTAGTGTGCCTCCCACATAATCTTATCTCACATACATATGATTGTAACATAATTTTCCAAGGAAAAGAAAGTTGTGATTTAGATGAAAATTTTGTCACATTGTCCCTTGAGAAAATTTGCATAAAATTTTGAAAATATTGGGTCTAGTTGAAAATGTTGGTCCCAATCTCATGTTTAATCTCCACATTTATCCAAAATAGTTAATAAATTATAGATCAAGCATTGATCTACACAATTGGATGCGTCACACTTATGTTTGATTGCTAAATGGAATTATTCAAGAGAAGACATCAACTTCAACTATTGTGCATATTGTGATTTTCTCTTAGTCTAAAAAATATGAAATACTTATGGTAGGAATGTATGATAGTCTTCTACCCAAGAGGCAATGCCACTATTGTTTGACTACTTGGACAAGTGCATAAATTTCCCAGATGCAAGGTACATATTTTTTCTCAACATCATTAAATAATTTAGAATGATAATAAGGCAGGTGCAAGAAGTTGCTTCCAAAAATTGGCAACGCGTGCTTATTAATTTTTTTAAGAACATTCATGTGCTCTAGAAACATGCACACATTCTTATTTGAATTTATTCACCCCATTCTAAGACTCCATACATGCCTCCACATTTCCCTCCACATACTATGCTATAAAAGCACACATACATTCTTTAAAGCACATGCTTGTTCTTGAAAATGAATTTGTGTTTATGAAAGCATGCATGCATTCCTAAAAGTGTGCACACATTATTAAAAGAACACGTGCATTCATTTATATAAAATCAAATAGGTCTTGAGGCCTAAAGAAGGTTTTTTTGGGGGAACAATGAGCTTAAGCCCTAAATGAACCTTATTGATCTCAAACACCATGGTTAGGGAAGGAAAACATTTGGTCCTTAATCCCTAAATGTATATTCTTGGGATTGGTCACCATGAACAACATATACAAACCATGACACATGCACTCTCTAGGGTATCTTTTCCAACAAAGTTGGATATGGATGCCATTACAAGGTTTTGTGCACTAAGGATGGGTCAAGGGGCCCTAATCATAGTCGAAGAAGAAAAACAAGTGCCTTGAGATATTGTTGAATATTCTCGATATCAAGAACCTTGAATGAGTCCTTGAACCAACACAAGAGTATTTTGTAATGGTTCCTTGGGATATAGGAACAACAACTAGGTTTTGTAAACTGGAAATGGGTGTTGAGGCATAAACATGGTCAAGGGGAAAGCAATGGCTTTGAACCCTAATTGAAATTTCTTGAGTCCAAGCACCATGAATGACATCTTAAAACCACAACATGAGCCCTCTATAGGGATTATTTAGCATATTATTTTAATATGGGTATCATGTATGGGTCTCAAGTCCTTGACCATAGTTGAGGGAGGGAAGTAAGAGCCTCTAGTGCTAGGATTACTTCTTAGGATCAATCACCATAGATGAGTCCTTGAACCAACAAATATGACCTCTGTAGGGTATGATTCACCTCCATGTGGGATATGGAAGCCATGACTAGGTTAGTTGTGAACCCAAAATAGTTCAACCAGGGTCATGGGAGGACAAAAATAACCTTGTTCCCTTAAATTAATATTCTTAGGATCAAGCACCATGAATAACATATACAGGCCACAAATATTCTTAGGCTATATAATTCCATCCTCAAACCACGAGATGAAACCCTTGTAGTATATCTTTTGCCTACTAAAGGTATATGGGTGCCATGGTTAAAACAAAACACATGCCCTAAATAGGAATGCGTATTGGAACCACACCAAGGATGGTTCTTGGGGATATGGTCAAGGTTCATTAATATCCAAGAGAGGCTCCATGAGTAGGTTTTGTTTAGTGGAAATTGATCTTGAAGCCTAAATATGGTTAGGGGGGAAACAAGGTTCTTAAAACATATACAAAACTTCTTAAGTTCAAGCACCATGGTTAGGGGAGGAAAACACTTAGGCCTTAGGCCCTAAACATAACTTCTAGTCACCTTGAACAATGGATACAAGCTATAACATAGACACTCTCTAGGGGTATTTGGAATTAGAGTTGGATATGGATTCCATTAGGAGGTTTTATGCATTGAGGATGGGTCATGGGGCCTTGACATCATAAATTAAGGAAAAAAAGTCCCTTGGGATATTGTTGAAACTGCTAGGGCTCAAGAGATTTGAGAAAC
This sequence comes from Picea glauca, assembly GCA_000966675.3. Taxonomy (NCBI): domain Eukaryota; kingdom Viridiplantae; phylum Streptophyta; class Pinopsida; order Pinales; family Pinaceae; genus Picea; species Picea glauca. Next base: position 20,912 of record JZKD02S0034884.1, read on the forward strand.
TCCTCAAACCAACACAAATGTCCATTTTAGTGGTTCTTTGGAGGCCTCTAAGTGGGATACCTGTGCCATGATTAGGTTTTGTACACTATAAATAGGTGTCAATGCCTAAACATGGTCAAGGGGGGAATCAAAGACCTTCAACCCTTATTGACCCTTCTTGAGCTAAAGCACCATGAACAATACCTAGAAATCATGGCACAAGCCCTCCCTAAGGAGTCTTGGCAATCCAAGTTGAATATGGATGCTATTACAAGGTCTTGGGCATCATGGATGGGTTTCATGTCCTTGACCATAGTTGAGAAAGGAAAACAAGAGCCTCTAGCCCTAAAACTTTCTTCTTATGCTCAAGTGCCATGGAAGAATCCTCAAACCACCACATATGACATTTATAGGGGGTCATTCACCTCGAAGTGTGATATGGTGTAATATCCCAATTTGACCCTCTTGAATACTTTGTATTTAAGTATGTTTTAAATGTTTAATGCATGAATAATTTTATTACATGTTTTATTTAGGACCATGAGGTAGATAGACCATGCTGGCTTAAACATTTTGAACACTTGTAAATATTTTTATTTGGCATAATTAATAAAATGACATAGTTGAATAAGGTAGGAGTTCGTAAAGGGTCTATGATACCACAAGTAGGGAAATGTAAGGGGGTTTGAGGGAATAATTTATACATATTTACCTATGTCTCCTACCCACCTTTCCATTCATCTCATCTTTACTCACTTATGGTGTTACTATGGGGCTAGACTATGGTTTAAAGAAAACATAAGCATGTGAATGTAACCTTTCCTTAAATATAGGCAATCAACTCCTATATTATTGGAGTTTGTATCCCCTACATTCTTGAAGCTAAAAATAAGTTGGGATTGGGTTCTTGTTGTTCATATTTCACTCATAAAAAGATAAGGAATTTGAATGGAAGCAGAGAGATAATTTTTGGAAGAAAGTAAAAGAGGGAAAAACATAGTTCTTGCCGAGAAAAGAAGCCTACCATAGTTTTTCATGGAAAAATCATGACAGGAATCCATCAGGGCTTTAAGAAAAGATAAGAACCAAGAAAATCCTTTTAAGGGACATCATCCTAGACCTTTTGATGCACACACTAAATAATGTTGGAGGCATGATACTTCTAAGGGATTGTTGAGTAGAGAAGGAAGACCTCATTGTGTTGTGTGGGGCAAGTATTGTGGGCACCAAAGAGCTATTTTGTCAACAAAAAAATCATAGACATTTGGTTAATGATCTTGTGTAGAGATGGAGAGACAATCTTGAATTTTCCACCATTACTTCTTCACCATGGTGGTATCATAGCTTGGCTAGGGGTGGCCCATTGTAGAAAGACCAAGTGCACTAGAGCCTACAGTTGGGTGAAAAATCACTCTACCTCGGTCAATTTCTTGGCACTAAGTATCTTACACAGATAAGTACTTCATTTTTCTTTTGAAGTTTCTCATTATTTTGGTATAGGAAGTATTTACCCTACATTTCTATAAATTTGTGATTGAATTTTTTTTATGAGATTCTAAGTATTATTATGTTGTAATTCAAAACTAAATACCCTTGTGAGTATTGTAAAGGGAAATCAATTCCAAAAACTATGCAACTAAGAGGGTTTTAGTATCTCCCAAAGATACAAATAATTAGATTTCAAAATCAAGGTTCACCTATTCGTTTAGTGGCTTGTGGAACCAAATTTTTAATCTATGATGATGGAAAATTCATAATCATTGTCTTGTGGGGAGGAAATTAGAGTTTTTACAATCATAGAAGCTATTTTAGAATGTCCTAGAATCTGTAATAAATATGATAGATGATGTTGTTTATATGTTTGTTAACAATGCTTGATGTTTTTCATTCACTGTGTATATATAATATTTTTTTGTTGAATATTATGTCTTCTATATACATATTCGTTTACTGCTATGATAGATTGGGATATACATATTCTAGATGATTAATACAAGCCTTAGAAATTACCTGCAAAACCATGAGCCAGGTTGCAATAAATATGATGTAAGAGGAAGGATTTACATCATGTTAGAGAGGACTTGGGCCATCTCTTACTGACATTGCACCCTACATTGTTTCCAACTTCTGTATTTTTGACATAGTTAAGAAATNATTTTATTACATGTTTTATTTAGGACCATGAGGTAGATAGGCCATGCTGGATTAAACATTTTGAACACTTGTAAATATTTTTATTTGGCATAATTAATAAAATGACAGAGTTGAATAAGGTAGGAGTTTCTAAAGGGTCTATGATACCACAAGTAGGGAAATGTAAGGGGGTTTGAGGGAATAATTTATGCATATTTACCTATGTCTCCTACCCACCTTTCCATTCATCTCATCTTTACTCACTTATGGTGTTACTATGGGGCTAGACTATGGTTTAAATAAAACATAAGCAAGTGAATGTAACCTTTCCTTAAATATAGGCAATCAACTCCTATATTATTGGAGTTTGTATCCCCTACATTCTTGAAACTAAAAATAAGTTGGGATTAGGTTCTTGTTGTTCATATTTCACTCATAAAAAGATAAGGAATTTGAATGGAAGCGGAGAGATAATTTTTGGAAGAAAGTAAATGAGGGAAAAACACAGTTCTTGCCGAGAAAAGAAGCCTACCATAGTTTTTCATGGAAAAACCATGACATGAATCCATTAGGGCTTTAAGAAAAGATAAGAACCAAGAAAATCCTTTTAAGGGACATCATCCTAGACCTTTTGATGCACACACTAAATAATGTTGGAGGCATGATACTTCTAAGGGATTGTTGACCAGAGAAGGAAGACCTCATTGTGTTGTGTGGGGCAAGTATTGTGGGCACCAAAGAGATATTTTGTCAACAAAAAAATCATAGACATTTGGTTAATGATCTTGTATAGAGATGGAGAGACAATCTTGAATTTTCCACCATTATTTCTTCACCATGGTGGTATCATAGCTTGGCTAGGGGTGGCCCATTGTAGAAAGACCAAGTGCACTAGAGCCTATAGTTGGGTGAAAAATCACTCTACCTCGGTCAATTTCTTGGCACTAAGTATTTTACACAGATAAGTACTTCATTTTTCTTTTGAGGTTTCTCATTATTTTGTTATAGGAAGTATTTACCCTACATTTCTATAAATTTGTGATTGATTTTTTTTTATGAGATTTTAAGTATTATTATGTTGTAATTCAAAACTAAACAACCTTGTGAGTATTGTAAAGGGCAATCAATTCCAAAAACTATGCAACTAAGAGGGTTTTAGTATCTCCCAAAGATACAAATAATTAGATTTCAAAATCAAGTTTCACCTATTCATTTAGTGGCTTGTGGAACCACATTTGTAATATATGATGATGGAAAATTCATAATCATTGTCTTGTGGGGAGGAAATTAGAGTTTTTACAATCATAGAAGCTATTTTAGAATGTCCTAGAATCTGTAATAAATATGATAGATGATGTTGTTTATATGTTTGTTAACAATGCTTGATGTTTTTCATTCACTGTGTATATATAATATTTTTTTGTTGAATATTATGTCTTCTATATACATATTCGTTTACTGCTATGATAGATTGGGATATACATATTCTAGATGATTAATACAAGCCTTAGAAATTACCTGCAAAACCATGAGCCAGGTTGCAATAAATATGATGTAAGAGGAAGGATTTACATCATGTTAGAGAGGACTTGGGCCATCTCTTACTGACATTGCACCCTACATTGTTTCCAACTTCTGTATTTTTGACATAGTTAAGAAATATCTTCCAAAGGAGTATAGGAAGAAGCTTGATACTATCAGGCGACAAACACACATCGTTTGACTGGATAAAGTTACATTCCATGTTTTGTAAGGCTTCAAAAATGACTAACGATTTATTCAAGATGCAAGGCCCAAATTGATTTTATTTTAAGAAAGAAAACCAATCTATGTCATAATCCCAAAAACTTCATTTTTGTAATCGTAGATAATTTTCTCATCCCTGTTGGCAAGTTAAAATTTTCTCTTATATTGTTTACTCTCTCCCAATGGAAAGTGAAATATTGTCAATGGAAAAATAAAGATTTCTACAAACAATTAAAAATTGATTTCTTCAATGGTGAGATTGATTTATTCACCCCCAGGAAAATCAATCTGTACATTGTCCAAGATCAATCTACTTCATGCAAGTTGAAAATTCATTTCTCTTGTCGATTGAATGCTATATTCATTTTAGAAAATCGATTTCATGAAGGATAGAACCCATCTCTACACTACTACAGATTGAAAAAATTGCGACAACTACTTGCGACGCAAATACTCTTTCGTCACAAAATTCAAGAGAAAAAGTTCAATTTTTCAATTTTGATCTTAATCCACCCCGTATTCGTCACTCTATTGATGGAACCAAAATTTTGTCTATTTTTCGACGATAATCAAGATGGTGGACTATTGTCTCTATTTCGACAAACTTGTGTGTTCGTCGCAAGAGCGACGCTCACTATTGACCGTTACACTTTTTGATACTATCCATATTGACCGTTATACATTTTAACAAAATCTAAATTGATATAGTCAACGTTCGTCACAAGAGCAAAGAATTGACCGTTATAATCATTCCCATCTTTGACAAAGTGACCTAAATATAACAATAGTTATTTGTTATATTTAGGTCACGGTCGTCGCAATTGCAACGATCGTGACCTAAATTGACCTATAAATATTTGACGATTTAAAGATCTTGTGACAATATTGCTATAACAACGACGGTTCTGAAAGGGTATTTTTGTGCGGAAGTTGTGCGAAAGAATGTCGAAGAATATAGTTAGAGGTGGGAAAAAAGTAAAGCGGGTGAAAAGGGTGATGTTAGATGTTATTTACCTTACAAAAAATGTTGCCTCATACGTCTCGTAAGAATTTTAATAGCAACAACTAAAAAACATTGTAGGAAATATGGACACATTGATGGCGGATCAAATGAATATCGTCCCATGGTAATTAGCTATATATTCATTATCTATTTTTATTTTGTCAATTTTATATAAAATTATATATATGTATCTATATTGTTTGAATGTTTGTTATAGTATACACTAATTTTGCATGATTGTTTGTAATTATAAATTTAGAGTTTCCCTCTAATTTTCCGCAGAATATTGCACCAAGTATTAGTATAAATGATGTTGTACAAGATGAGGAACATCATGACCAAGAAAATGAGGATCTCATGGAAGAATATGATGGGACATGTTATCCCCGATATCTAGGGATAGCTAGGAGATCATGTCTCGAGGCCCACATGACCCCAGACATGGAGTACGAGAGCAGATTGACTTGAGCATGGCCCTTGAGGGCCCATCCTTTTTTCTTCTCAGCCAGACTTGTCCTGTCAGCAGTACCAGCCTCCATCACTATCGGCCTGGGCTTGCATCAGAAAAGGCTCTTGCTCCATGAGGTAATTGGTCCGAGGTATCATGGTA